>OMNV01006563.1:102-13170 GCA_900303265.1 Brotula barbata
TGGTTATCTAAATGGGGTGTCAGTGTGAGCTGAAAGGGGGATGAAGAAAAAAGAGGCTTCCCTCATTCTCCGTCTCTCCCTCTTTGTTGCTCAGAGTAGAATGGAGTGGAAGGGGGACAGAGGAGGATAAAGAGGCTTCTATTCAAGCAGTGCTAAGACCCCCACTCCCCTCCACGAAGTGCTTCTTTTGGTGGGAGTGCTTAAACAGACAGAGTTGCCCCCCCCGTCCTCCCCCTCAGCAAAGAAAGCCACTGAAAGGAGGGCAACATACGGTGGCCAGAGACGCGCTATTGTCCCCTTGTCCCTCTCTTTTAATAGGCCTCTTCATTTCCAATCAATCCTGCTAAATGCAAGTTTAATAGCTTTTCAATAGCAGCTTTTCCCCCCAGAGGGTAGCTGGGATTTTCTCTCTCTCTCTTCCCTTTCCCCCTCTCTTCCCCCTCTCTCCTTCCATTCTTTCTAGTTTTTCTTTCTTTTTGAAAGAGGGCTTCCGAGGGTGTTGGCAGTGTTTATTCCCCACTCAATTATCCACTTCATCTGGGGGTGCACCGTGGACTGAACCCTGCCCTCCTTTTCCATTGCTCCCTCCTGACAATGTGTCACCCAACAGCACAATAAGCCCGCCAAACTGTGAGATCATCGGGAGCTTGAGTTCTCCATGGCTCTGACCGTTGTGGTCCTCAACTGCCTCTATTGTCTTGTGTGCCAATTAGAAAGAAACAGAAAACTCACAACCATGTGGATATAAATGCAACGGAGCATGTCAACGTAGTTTATTTTAGGAAAGTGATGTAAAAGCCGATGGCGTCGTCGATGCCTACAGGTATACTGTACATTATGTGAGGTCAGGAGAGGCCAATCTGAGGGTGTCAGTGTGAAGTGAAATGTTTTCTGGTTCAGGCGGTTTGCTGTTTAGCAAAGGCTCGCATTTTTCCATCCTCGTTTCAAAAAAAGCTGCTTTTACAGTCTGCCTGCCTGCTCCACACGTTCTGCTTCCATGAGCTATTGAACATTTATTTTCACGTGCCTATTTTTGCACTGTGCATAAGGGATTTTCCTCTTTGTATTTACAACAGTTCAAACATTGATTGCAATTAAGTATCTCGCCCAGAGAACCTACATGTTTACAATGGGTGATAATTCATTGCTTTGGTTGATTGTTTGAATGGATTACATGCATTGAATTTCCCTCACCCACATACAATTTTGCATGCTCACACATGGCAATTAACACCACTCACATACACACACATGCAGCCATATAAATATAGAGTATATGCTGTAGCGAATGTCTCCACGCCATATGAGTGATTCATTGCTCTCCAGATCCCTTATTGAAAATGCTCAACAGAACATCTCGACTGGCTAATGACTCATGCCAGATTCCTTTAATTCCTCCTTGCTGAATTAGACAATTCTTTGACGGTGTATTAGCAGCTTAATTACATGAATACATTTCTGAACGGGAGAGAGGGAGGGAGAAGAAGTAGGAGATGGGGCTGCACAGAGAGTCATTCTTGATATGCTCACACACACATACAAATGCCATGTGTGCACCTTTCTGTCTGTCGCTGTGTTCAAAATGAAGAGCATGACGGTTGGCTGCTATGGACATGTTGGCATGTGCAGTGGATGTGTATCGTATGCATGCAGGTAAAATATACAGGGTGGAACTCACGCACCGTTGATGTGGTGTGTGGAATGTTTAGTTTGATTTTAAATATGCATGGACCAAAAAAGGTGAAAAGCCCCCATTAACACAGCCAAAACACCGGTTCTGATACATTTTAATATTTGCATGTTTAATTGTGTTTGTGTCTGTGCCAGTGTGAATGTGTGAATGAATGTCAAGAGTGGGGCAGTGTTAATAGGGAAACTTGTTGGATACCGCAGGGTACATTTAGCAGTCGCTTTGACACCGTGACTTTGCTGTTTCCGTCATATGGCTAAAGTTAAGTGCAAAACAGCACATCGGATGCGGACACAGCCTGTTAAAGAGGCTTTGCATTCATGCTGGATTCTCTCGACTTCATCTGAAGTGAACGGGATGCACGCGCATCAGGAAGGATCAGGGGTAGAGGGACAGATGTCAACAAAGATGCACCGCAGCACATCTGTCTAGATAGATTTAGATTGAACTACTCTCTCTGTCTGGGGGGTTGTAATCTGTTACACCATTTTGGCACATCACGCCAATAATCTGGAAAAGTCTTCTATCATATCAGCCCATTTAAGACAGCATGTCAGTTCCTTCCGGTTAAATAGAGCAACATGAGGCAATTTGAGATATAACAGGTCAGGCCACAAAAAATTTAAACGCACAACTCTACAGTTGGGCCATGTTGTTGTTGTTTTACAGTGACACTTAACTGCATCCACTCCAAGCTGCTTTCGCAGAGTGCCTATTTCGGCCTTTTTTTTTTCTTTTTTTTTTATTCCATGAAGGACTATTCTCGAGTGCCCCACGCCGTCCTGTGAGGTCTATAAATATAAGTGCTCTCAACTTGACTGGACAATTTGCTCTATGCACTAATAATTTAAAATATATAAAAAATATAGTACCTTCTCCCTACCTGTGTTTTTTTGCCCTGCTGATGGAGGCAGATTTTCTTTGCCCAACTGGTGCAAGTTTTCCACAATAAGAGCCAGAGCTGAGAAGAGACACTGAAAAAAGCCCGCACAAAACAAAGCAACTGGCAAAAAGTGTCAAGCTTGGAATAAACAACCCCTTTCCCCAAATGCCATCCATTGTGCCTTGTCTAGATAAGGCTTCTAAATCGGGCTAGAAAATGCAAGCTCAATTTCTCTCTGTATGGAATTATTATCCCTTTGTTTTGAGTCAGGGTCTTTTGTCTTCCTCTTCCTGTGTGTGTATATGTGTGTCTTTGTATGTGCATGTGTGTTTATAGACACTATTGCTGAGGTGGCTGAGCCGTGGAGTACATACCCAAGCAGACCCTGCAACCATCTCATGTTTGATTTGGTTATTGTCACACTAAGCTCATTATCAGGATTCCTACAGAACTTCTGCGTGCTCGTAGGGGTCTAACAACAGATACCACCCACCATCGTGCTCAAACACAAGGCCCAACATGCTTGAGCATGTGTTTTCCCTTGACTGGGAGAGTTGTGAACCCCATCTGGCTGTATCTCTGCAGATAGTCTCCTCTCTCTCCCATACCTTAACTCAGCCCTGCCTCTTCCGATGCCTCATCTCTCCCACGTTGCATTCCAGCTGTACTCCCACCCGCCCACTCTTGCAATCTTTTCACCCTTTCTGCATTTTTGTGCCTAAATTGCAGTCTAACAGCTTTTTAAGAGCTGTTTTGCTGGAGTTTAATCCTCTTCGTCTCCCCTCTCAGCCTTTATTCTATTGTGAAAATCTTGGCTCAGGCCATGGCCCTTTTTAGAAAGCGGACCTGCTCATCCACACCACACACACACCCACCCCGCTCCACACACCCCGCTTCCCTCTTAAAGCCAGCCCCATCCCAGCATTCCTGTTTATCTCTTGCACTTCTACAGTCAGTGAGCCATGATCCCTGAAATCAATGCCGAGCAGGTCCCCTTTTCAGAGTTATATAAGGTGTTACTAATTGTTGATTTGCTTTCTCCATGGTTCTCTCTGCCATCACTCTGCTTCTCCAGACTCCCCATGAGCTGTCATCTTGCCAGCCTCTCCCTTGCTCTTTCTCTACCAATCTCTTCCTCTCTGCCCTCTATCCCCCTGTCCCTTTTTCTCCCTCTCCACATCCCCTGGTGTGAAAATCACAGGGGTTTGTGTCAGCTTGTCAACACAACACTCAAGAAAGCAGGGTAGTGGGAACAACAGCAAAAAAAAAAAAAAAAAAGCCACTACGTGTTAGAAGGACCGGAAAAACTGTGGTATGGTAAAAATGGAAAAAGTGGGCTCCTGTCAGCTTCCAATTGCAAAGGAGAGAGAGCCTGAAAGGGGATTGATGGAATGCTGTAATCAGTCTGTCTCTAAAGCTGTCACCATGAGGTTATTCTCTGCTGGAATAGGCTGCTGCACACATCAGGGCAGCAGAGAGGCTGATCGCATGGGCGAACAGCAGCAGAGTTTCTCCCTGGGTATCTACTACAACAGATGCAGTGGATAGAGTAATAGAGAGGTATGCATACAAGGAGGGGAAAGGGAAAAACGAGGGAGGGAGGGTGGGTGAGGGGGACCAAGAGTGCTGATGTGACACAGTCAGTGTGTATGCGTAAGTGAATGGTTGGAGCACTCGCTGTACTGCAGTGCTCGACAATGTGCCATAAATACACTCATTCTTACACTGTCTCCTCACACATGCGGCACACACTCACCCAGACGTGCACCTACACACACACACACATACACTGTCACGGTCTCATATCTTTAGGGTTTCTACTGGGCAGAAGAATCTCCCGAAGTATAATTCTAGCACAGCTTTTAAAGCACATCGGCACTCTGAAGTCAAGAGCCAAAGAGCTGAGAGCTGACTCCGTGTAGATAGATAGCAAGTGACTGGCTGGCTGGCAGGAGGACAGGAAATAAAAAGCCATATAAAAAAAAAAGGGAGAAAAGGGGAGGGAGTCAGCAGTGGCAGTATGAAATTGTCTGTACACATCAGCCAGCAGTGTTGACAAGATGTTGATTGAGCTAGTCTTGTCGTTTCGTTCCTGCTTACCCCCTGGTGTTTTCAATGCGAGGCTGGATCTGTCACACTTCTAGCCCTTTTCTGTCCCCGTGCTTTTCTCCTCTCTCTCTCTCTGTCTCTCTCTGTCCCTGTCTGTCTTTCTGTCTCTGTCTGTCTGTCTCTCTCTCTCTCTCTCTCTCTCTCTGTCCCCCCAATTCTGTCTGGCTCCCTCCTCCTCTTTTGCCAGTATTTGGATAGAAGGGCTTTCAGTATAATTTACTGCGCTTTTAAATCATTAACGTCTCGTGCTGTTTGCAAAAGCCTCGGTTTAGTGTGCACAACAGCTGACGCGGTGGATAAAACAGCGGAGGTATGCAACATGTGATGGGGGAAGCCGCTCAAAAGTTGGGACGGGAATTGCAAAGACAACAGCTATAAATCTTTCCTGCTGCTGCAGGCGTGATGAGTAAACAAGGCAAATAAATAAATAATAGATTTTTTTTAAATCCAAAAGACAATGTCACAATTGCCTCCGTATCTTGCCTCCTCTAAAAGGTGGTGGAAATGAAAACAAAGGAATGCTCTACAAAGATTCTGTACTGGGACTCTGGGTCTAATGCCCTCGGGTGTCAATTAATTTAGTCTAGGGATTTGCGGCCTGCTCTTCCTAATTGAGCCCAGTGGAGATCCCCTTGGCTCTTCATGATAGGAAGTAGTGCGTTTCATAATTAATACTTTTTTCCCTTTGTTATTATTATTTTTTAATGAGGGTGGTAATGTTGTAAATGTATGCATCTCATTAGAGCTAAAGGGCCATCTAATGTATGTTATTGTTCACTTCTGCAGTGTTGCCGGTAAGATGGATAAGAGAGACAACCTCATTCGGCGGTGGCAGTGGCTGAAGTCAAAGCTGCGATTTTTGTGTGTTTGAATGTAAAAAACGTGCACGCTCAATGAGACTCTCATTAGTGTTGCTTAATATGTGTGCTTTTTAAAGCTTAGAGGTTAATGCCCGAGTTGCCTCCATTTCACTGGAGCTCTCTTTAATTTGATGCATAATTCTTTTTTTGTCAGTAGCTGATGAGAGCCACTTCAGAGAGAGAGAGCGAAAGAGAGAGAGAGAGAGAGAGCCACTGAGCCCGCACTGTGAACTCTACAGCCAACAGGAGCATGAAGGGATAAAACACCTCAAATTAAAGCGGTTTTAATGTTTCTCCCCACTTTCCTCCTCATGCGTCATACGTATTATGGTAGACTTTCTAAACTCTCCCACCTCCACGTCTCTGTGTCCAAAGAACATAACTCCTGGCGATTAAACAAATTACCTCCCTTCCCAGGAGAGCCATGGATCCAGTGTAACAATAAGTGTTCGGCTTTACAATCCTGCCGTTTGCCCGTTTTTACAAACAGCCCTCATATTGCAATTTGTAAGTCCATGTCTGGGGTTATTACATGGCCAGAGTTTCTATTCCCCTTCGTTGTGGAGGTGGTGAAAAGGCAAGTTTTAATTAAAGATCAAAATTTCATCAGATTATCTTTATTGTGAAGGAGTCCTTTAAATATACTGATGACTGAGAGCCTCCAGAACACAAGGAGTGGAGGGAAAACCGTTACCTGCCGACCCCAGATACATCCTGCTTTGTGTTGAAAACGAAGGGAAGAGGAAAACCAATTTCCTGAAACTCCATTTCTTAAGCGTTGATTAGTAAAGGAGCATAATTAGAGTGAAATGTGAAGTCAGGGTTTTTTCAGATTGCACCGTTTCCTCTAGAAAAATCAGGCCATGATTAATGAATAAATGATTAATGAGAGAACTAATTAATCAATTAATTATTAAGCAAGCGCTGTGAACAAGAAAGGAGTGGGATGGCAGTGAACAGTGGATATAAGAGATGGTGTTTTGGAGAAAATAAAGGCTGGGAATTGTCCGCCTGTTTGTTCTGTCAGTTGGTTTTGTCCTCTGTTGTGAGGTGGAGGAGGAAGACGGTGGATGGGAGGAGATGGACGGCTCAACCTTTGTCTTCATCTTCCTGAGTCAGCAGCTACTGTCTTTTGTGGGAGCCTCGACGTCAAAATGCTGCAGGCGCGGGTTCTCTTGTGTATCTCAGGGTCAGGTTACGCAACAGTGAAGCTTGTCATGACATTTGCCAGCCGTAATGATGATGTTTGCAGTGGGCCACGCGACCCACGGTCAACACCCCTCAGACGGATGGCTCACGCAAAGTTCCCTCCCTTTAGCCAGTGTTCTCTGCTGGCCGTTTTTAAGTAGGACAGCCCATCAATCTTTGGGAATGTGCCGCGTGGGTCTCTCCTGTGTGACCAGGCTGATGAGACATCACAGCAGGGATTGATACATGAAATACAGGCTCTCAATGAAACTGTGATATACTGGACCGTTTCAAGTCAAATTTGCCCTTTTTTCCCCAGATATTAATCAACGTAGTGAAAGCGTATATGTGTGATATATCCCTCTCCCAGTATTAGACACTTTATTCCTTGACAAGTTTCCTCTATACCTTTTAGCTTTAGGACGAGGTATTGTTTCATGACTGGCAAAAAAATCCCCAGAGACGCAACAGGATATGGGACACAAAATATGATTTTATAAGCAGATGGTTTTATTGTGTATATTAAAATGCAACATTACTCTATAAAGCCGCTGTTCCGCCGCCTCCCCCTGACACCCGGAAACGCATCCTCAAAGCTCAGACATGAGAGAAGTATCTTTCATCCCTGCATATCTTTCCTGCCGTTTACTGCCGGCCTTATTAACAGAGCAGTGAGTGACAGAGGCAGAATGTTTCAGGGGAGTCTCGGGGGGCCTTTCACGGAGGCAGGCGATGGAACTGCAAAGTTGGGCCAAAAGAAAAAAAAACTGAGGGCAAGAACATGCTTGCGTTTATCCGCTTAAACTGCTTTGTGAAGTTCTTTGTCTGTGTATCCCTTTTACGTTTACTTCTCTTTACCCTCTACTAGCTTGTTTTTCTCTAACGGCTGCACTGGTGCTGTATTCTGTCCTAATCATAGCATGGAATTGCAGATTTCCTCAGAGGCGAATGGGTGTGAATGGGTCTTTGTCATGCAGGGTAGGTTGGCTCATTGAGTGTGAAACCTCGGACATATGGTGGCTCTGTGTTGGGATGTAGCCTGGCAGAAATGCAGTGGGTTGGGCCCTTGACCCTTGCCTGGCCTTTAACACCTTACCGGCTGTACCAAAGTGTGTGGCTGATGAACTTAAACACTTCATTGTGAACTCTGTTTGGGGTTTTTTTTTTCCTTTGGGCTTTATAATTTGGTGACGGACGCAGTATGTGGACAGATGTGCTGCATGTGACTGTTTTACCAAACAACGGCAGCCGTGCACGGACACACACACACTCACACATTATCTGTGACACAAAAGGTCTCCCTGGTAGTGAACAGAGAAACAGTGTCTGCTTCTTTGATCATCAGGCTTAAACGCAGAAATCTCCTTCTGTCCTCGTGTGATAAGCCTGTTAATTGAGTGTATAATAGGAACGTCTAGAATGTCTACTGTGGTGACATTGCGCCACAAATATAACCACAGTAAACAGGGAAATTATTTGACTTTTAATCAACACGTCTGACCAGATTATAAAGCCAACAAAAGGAGTGTTTTAACTTTGGGAACACGTCTCTGCTGCTCTTTTTCTCCACTTAGGGTTATTTTCTCTCTCTGTCTCAGCAAAACAAGACTTTCTCTGCAGGTCGCATCAACTGAGAAGCCACCAGTTTGGGGCTCTGATAAACAAGTGGAGTGTTACAGGCTCTTAAACCCATCTGGTGAGATGATCGATCATTAGACGGAGTGTAGCGATAACTCCCTCAGCTTGCCTCCTGGCTACCGCTGATCCCATATCACCTTTGCAGGATATAGTATGAATCACAGGAAGTTTGCGATCAATCTATATAGATTGTGCTGCTTGATTACAAATGGAGAAAAAAAAATCCCATTTGGCTTAGCCACCCGAATGCCTCGGAGGCTGTCTGCGTTTGTGTGAATGTGTGGGCGTGTGTGATGTGTGGTTCCGTGTACGTCAGGTAATAGCTTTTTTGCTTTCTCCTTTAAACGATTTCTGATATACCGTATGTCGAGACCTCTCCGCAGTCTGTCCCACCTTCACACATTTACATTTCTCTGGCCGTCCACCTTTTTAAATCTCCCTTCTTGAGGGACTCGTCTTTTAAATCTTAATTAAACGAGAGTCCAAACCCCCTCCTCCCCCCATCCTCCTCCCAGGGGCAAGCTGAAAGCAGCTTAGAACAATCAAGAGGACGGATTAGAAGTGAGAAGAAAAGGAGAGAAGTGAGAGGGAGAGAGGGAGGAAAAGAAAACAACCACGAGAAAGGAAAATATTGAGAGGAGGGAGAAATGGCCCTTCTCCTTCATCCCTTGATCCTCCCTTCTTGCCCCTTCGCTCTCTCTCTCTCTCTCTGCCTCTCTCAGGGCTCTGGAGTCTTCGCCTGACCTATTGACATTCAGCTTCTCGGCAGATTAAGCAGTGAATGGAGCCTCTGGAAAGGGTAAACACACCGGAGGAACAATGACCAACAGGCGGCAACCTTATTGGATTCTAATTAACTGCCAGGAGAGATGGCTGGGGGCATGTTAAACAGTGCTGTGGGACACAAGTTAGAGCCCCACAGCTCAAGTGCCACAACTCACATCACCTACACTCTCCCCCTCCTGCCTTGTAGATTGTCTTCGCCTCTCCCTCTCCCTCTCCCTCTCTCTCTCTGTATCTCTCCATCCTTTCGTTGTGCTCTCTCTCCCTCTCTCAAACTATTTGCCAGCTCTTTCACATGTGGCCCAGGAGAATGGCAAACAGGCGTCTCAAAGCTCTCCTCGGAGAGCTATTTGTCATCCCTCTTTCCTGGGCTACCTTGCCTTCTCCAACACCCCCCCCTCTCTTTTTAACAAGGTGGAAAGAGACTCGTCCCCTAGAGGTAGCTGTTTGAGCGATAAGGTTAAAATAGGCTGAAAAATTGGGGGAGATTATTTGATATTGAACAGATTGAATTATCTAGACTGAGCGAGAGGGATGGAGGGGAGCAAAATCATTTTTTCTGCATGGCCCTCGGGAGGAGAGGGGCTGAGGGAAAGGAACAAAGGCCCAAAGCTTGCATTAGTGGTCACTAAACATAGAGTTATGGCCAATCTTTCTTACCAGACAGTGTGTTCATTCCCCCAATTAACCAGCACACTAATTTGAGTGTGAGAACCAAGCAGATCTCCATGTGTGAACTTTCTCACTGGTGCAGTAGGCCCACTTGTCTTTGAGTGGCTGGCTGATTAGGATAACTCACAATAGTGCTGTGGTTTACTGGGTCCCCTGTATGGAACCACAAGCACTAATTAGACTGGTCTCATTAATGTGTTCGTGCAAGAGAGGACCATGGCCATCAAAAGGTGACACAGGAGGGCGAAAAAAGCAAGGCCTTGCAAGAGACAACCCATCTTCACCTCAGCAGGCATATAAAGCAATTAATTAATTGGTGTGAAAACACACACGCACACACACGTGTATGCTCAAGCACAAACACACCACCCACTCTCACACCTTTACCCAAATACACATACTAATGATATGTGTATTCTCCCAACCCAATTGTTAACACATTACCTGGGATCAAAGAGGTGGCGGCTGGAGGGAGAGAGGACAGGATAGAGGACTGGACCAATCATTATTTGTTGAAGAAAATTGTAGCCCAGTGGTGTGTTTGTCTGTCGGTGGACCTGGCAGAAGAAAGGATTCATCCATTTCACCAAGCGGAAGAATCTCTTCACCGTCATGTGAAAGTCTTTGAAATCCGCAGTGTGTTTTTTTTTTTTTAAATCAAAGCTGGGACGAAATGAATCAGAGCCTCAGTAGTGATCCGATCCTGGAGGTGCAAAACTGAGCCACATGACCACTGTCCATTTCCACACCATTACAGCAACAGTCATGGCTGTAATGGCTTGAATTAGGCCATTGATTTCTTTTATGCACCCTTTCTTTCACCTCAGAAACCACTCTGTGCCAGCTCTGAGATACCTCCAGTTCTTCAAATGAAACATTACATGCTCCAAGTCTGAGCACACAAAACTTAAACCTTAACTCAAAAGAGGAAAACACACACAAGCACACACTCAAATGACCAATACAATACGTCCCAGCTTGAGTTCCCGGGGAGTTAAACAAAGGACTGAGTCTAAATTGGCTTTTAAAGAAGTCCTCCACACAATCAGAGTCGACTTGAGCCACTGTGGTGTGTCAGAGGACTGTTTGGAGAAAGGAGGGCAGTAAAGCCTCGGACTATGGTGCAGTGAATGGCTAATCTGAAGTGTGACGGCTCAAGAGCTCCGCTCGGCCACCTTCAATAGGTCTCCAATCAGGCCTGACTGCCCCTCAATCTTTGGTCAGCTGCCTTAACTACCTGGTGATTGAGTAGCTTCATTAAGGGCCCATTTATCTTTCCCTCAGTCCTGACAGACTGGTGACAAGCTGAACACACCCACACACAGCCTCCTCATGAACCTGAGCAGATGCACAAGATAATACACAAAGAACATTAAGCTCCACGGTAGCTTAGAACACCAATGATTTCAATTATATGAAAGGGTTTGACATCTAAAATAGCTCTTTGGCTTTTAACTATATTTTCTCTCATCAGACAGTATGCAGCTCTTCAGAATGTGTCTAAACTTTGAGGTGTCTGCCCACCATTGTTGTCTATGATTCATTTGTGGTTTTACCTCTACTTCAGCAAAATGCTGCCTGAACAAAACAGCCAAGGAGCTCAACCCTCAGCCTCACAAACGCACACACACAGAGACTTTCCCAAAGAAGCCACCATGAACGGCTTTCTGCAGGTCCTCTGCTTTTGATCTGAGGAGGCACAGATGCAATCCGTCTTCCTCTTCGATCTCTTTTGCCCTTTTCTTTTTCCTTACAACATGTCCTTATATCTGTCTTCCCCCCGCCCCCTGCTGAGCAGGTGTATTAAATGAGGTGCAAAGACCATCAGCATCGAGCTGCATCTCCAAGAGCAGTCACTGAAGAGGACTTTTCTTTTCTTCCCTCTTGTCTTGTCCTCCTTTTCCTTCTCCTTTCCACTTATCCTCCAGTTTCTCCTCCACTCCCGTTACCGCGTTACCTCACTCTTGGATGTGAGACAGAGAGGACCATGCCTCTCATCTATTTGGGTTCACCTACACCTCCCTGTCTGTCTCCCTCGTGCATCTCTCTCCAACCTATTGTCTATTTAGCTATATGTCTAATTATGCTGTCTCACTTATGTAATTAGTGTAAAAATAAATGGCTGCTGTAGTGTCGCCCCCCTCCCCCTCCCGTCCCCCTGCAGGCGCTAAGAAAACAAATTATTGAGAACAATAGGTACAAATGGCTTCTGCACCAAACCACATGATGGATGCAGCATGGGTTCCCTGCATCTCATCCTTTTCTTTTTACCTTCCTCGCTCGCTCTCTTTACTCTCCCTCCCTTCAGCATTATCTCCAGCACTATATGTCTCTGTTTGAAAACAGAAGAGGACTTGTGCACTCTCTCGCCCAACTACCCTATCATTGTACGGCTGTATCATCTGTCTTCTCTTCTTGGCACTAACACTATATTCACACTGACATCATATTAGGAAAGGTCCCCCCCCTCCCTTCTCTTGCTCTCTCTCTCTCTCTGCTCCCCCTTTCCCCAGTCCTGCTGTTCTCTCTACTGGCACTCTCTTCTTCTCTATCCCCTAGAGCATTCTATACACCATGGCTGCAAAGCAAACGCAGGGGACTTTCTAAAGCAAACAGCCAGCGTCCTGTGCCGTAGCCCCATCTGTGGATAGTCTGAGCATGGAACAATCAGTCCCTCTCCTCCTCTGCTTCGTTCTCTTTCCAGCCCCCTGGGATCTTCACAGCACTAGGACGCCTCAGTCAGACGGGTTCGATGTGCTGGAACAATAGCTGGGATTGCTTACTCTGGGAAGGGTGTTCGATTCCGCCCAGCCGGTTTGGGAAGCACTTAGCCATGTCTTCCTGCCCTCCTCGCTGCAGCTTCAGAGGAATGCGGAGGGGCGGCAAAACGCCTGGGGTTTTGATCGTGGCTGCCTATAAGAATATCTTGGGAAGTGGTGGGAAAGCGATACCGTGCAGCTCACCAACACCATCTTACCTCGCGCTCCACTCCCCTCCACCTACACACACGTACAACTTTCTGAGTGTCCAAAAGTACACCTGAAATCTGATGTTTAGCCTGAGGTGCTGAAATGTCCCCCTTTTATTAAGCCCGTCAGACTTGCAGTCAGTTACACCTTTGTTGTTATTCACCTTTGCCATGCTGGAAGAAAAACAGCAGGTTTAGTTTACACCAATACAAGCATATCCATTACCTGAAATACTAGGCTCCTGGCAGTAAATCCCTTTGACCCCCCCCTCCCTCC
>OMNV01006563.1:16932-37314 GCA_900303265.1 Brotula barbata
AACCATGCGGAACCAGACATCGATTTGTTAGATGGAACAGAAATGACGATCTAAAAAGATTTCATTCTTCCATCCATCTTCCCGTCAGTGCGATGCTGTTGTATGTGGTACATTTGAATTTAATAATCAATATCATCTTAAACTCTTCCAGTTATCAGACTGGGGGCAAAACACTTTCAAGTGAACAGTTGCTGAGTAATAATTGCTCAAAGCTTCTTCTTTTTTTTGTCTACGGGACATTTGCAGCACTAAATTAATAGAGTAAATGATAGCAGCTGCTCAGAGCGGCACATTCACAAAGACCATATGTGTACTGAAAAACATAAATGTTTTCCTAAAATGCGCTCAGTTCTGTCAGATGCAAGATGTAATTGTGTTACCAGATGACTTTAATTAGAAAAATGGACACGGTGATGATCTGAAAAGGGACTGAATAGCTATAATAAAAAAAGCATCAAATTAAACACAGATTCCATTCTCCATGTCATTTTTACTGCTATAAATTGATTGAATTTATTTTAATTGTTCACATAAAAACCAACTCGCGTTTGATTTAGTCCAACTGAGTTTGATGCGGCGTCTTTCCTACAACTCATACTGAACAATGAAGATTCGTAGGTTAAACAAAGTGGGAAAATAAATAAACATGTCCGTTCATCCATCTGGGCATCTCTCTATCCATCCATCCATTGATCTCCTACACTGTGCGCCCCCTTGTTCCACCGTTTATCCTTTCATGTATTTACGCACAGCCACATTTTCATTCCACCGACTCTCTTGGATCACCACTCAAAGAAAATCGTCCCGAAAACTCACTTCCTCGCAGTTTCACGAGTCCTCCCCTCTCGCTTTGGTGATTTGTTTCACGGAAATGCGTGTGCGTTCGCTGAAACTTCGGGGAAGAGAAATGCGGAGCTCTGCGCGGCGGCAGTCTTATTTTACATCCCCCCGCGTTGTACAGCGAGATAAATGCGCACACACGCACCATGAAATCACACAAGTTAAAACTTTCCAGCCGCGCGTCTCCTCTATTTGTCCAAAAGACATCCGACACAATCTCCTCTCACGTACCCAAAAACCTTACGTGGAACAAAAGCAGGCACAGCGACCCGGGATTGCGCAGTGCCATTCCACGCGTGTCACAGGTTGGCTCGCTGTCTGTGATTTAATCACTCATTCCAAATTAATTAAACATCAGCCGACAATTACAGCACTGACTTGTAGCACTGCAGCAGATCATTTGGCCGTCTGTGCCAGCGCACTGGATGTCTTGACGCAGCGCGTCTGTGTGGAGCGCGATCCATGCTCTCCATCATTAAAACAAGAAAAAAATCAAATAAAAAGGTGAAAAATAATCGGCCGTCTTACCTGTCACCATAAGGCAAACGATGAGGCACAACGCAGACATTGTAGTTGTTCAGATTGTGTGGTGAGGAGGAATTGGACCGTTCCGTCTATGCGTTAGTAGCCGAGCTGCGTATGGTCCACTGCTGCACCGGAATATCACCGCGCTGGGATTCGACTCTAATATCATCCAGTTTAGACCGGAACACCTTGGAAACTCTCGCTTAACAAAACATCTCCACAGTTGGGAACTCCCCCCCCCTCTCCTCCACCCCCGGGTGCACCAGCTCCGATCTCACTGTCCCTTTTCCGCTCACGGTGGCGCAGCGTTCACTCGCTCTGCGCTCTCACAGTCCGCTCAGCCGCTCCGATCACTTGGCTCGTCCACGGTCCACTTTGGGAACCTTCGCCCGTCAGCGGTCTCTCCTCCTCGGCAGTGCGCAGTGATAAACCGCGGTGAAGTTGCCTCCTCCGCTGGAGTCTCTCACTCTGTTCCCCCCTCTTACACACTCACTGGCTCTCTCTCTCTCACACACACGCATACACACTCTTCCTCTGGCGGTCTCCTCTGGTGTACCTATCACTCCCACTTGCCAATAGGAAATGCGCACCGACTGTCATATGTTGGGGGGGTCCGCCAAGTCTGGCATGAGCGAGTGTGAGGAGCCCCTTTCCTCCTCAGATGCTTGCCAGGGGGGCCCAGCGGCTCCCGCCCCCGGGGCCTCGCTATTGGCTGAGCGGGCGATGCGGGGAGGGTATGTAAAACACTTAGTCTGAATTAAATGACTCCAGTCCCTAACATTTTGGGGTGGAATAATCCACAGTGTGCTGAATTATGTATACACAATAAAATGATGGTGTCACTGTGGCTTCGTTGGAGAACCCAGACTGAATCATTGATGAAATCATTTTAACAGCATATGCAAATTCCACAACCAAAGCAAAACTCCCATTTGAAAGACACAATAAACGCCATAAATGATAAATGCCAACTAATAAGGAGGGGGAAAAAATTTATTTTGTTTATCTCGACCAAAGTAATTGTTTCACGATTAACTCAATATTGCGACTTAAGTTTGAGTTATGAGTAAAATCTTACAAAAAGCATTCACACGGCACATTGTGCTGTAGTTGAAGAAACATTTCCCAGTATGCACCGCTTCTCTCTTCTCCTGAAATTACTTATTCTTGTGCCTTACTGTAATTAAAGTTATGTGATACGTGTGTGTCTCGGGCAAACTCTGAGTCAGATTATAACTCAAATGAAAGTTGTTCAGTGGAGTACACACCTGACTTCATAGATCACCAATTGGTAGATCAAACTGTTACTGCTCATCGTCCATTTCGATTGTCTTTTTCAATCCACTAAAGTACAGTTTTAAAGTGAAGCATCTTCATATTTCTGCACTGTAAATTCATACATGATTGCATTTTGAACATTTTAGCGTGACGTTGTATCTAAACATTCTTATTCTGCTGAGTTGGTGCTGTTTGATCTGAGTTGAGGTGCTGTCCACTGTCATGCGATGGGCATTAAGGCGAACCGAACAGGACAACATCATTACCACATTTCAACAAAAGTGAAGACTTTAAGGAGATGAAAACAGTGTAGTTTATCATTTGCCTGGGTCTGTTTATAGCACCGGTCCTTTGATGTCGGCCATTACTTATTCAAGGATCTATTGATTAACCCAAATCACAGGTCTTGCAGTCATTTGGTTAATCAGTCTTTCACTTGTATATTGGATCTACTGACGCCTTGATTTTACATTAATGCTCCCCACCCCCCTCTTCACTTCTCCCACACCCACACACTCCAATTCGCACCAGCCTGCTTCATCCATGTGGCTTGTGCTCCAAAACGGTGTGAAAAAACCACCAAAGTGTGTAGATTTGGACCCGAGGAGACCCCAATATGTGTGAATTCTAGGAAATATCATCTGCGAAAAATACAATGCAATTTTTTGGCATTTCACACAGCATTTAATTAAAGGGTGAACAACACAATGATTAGGCTGCTCTCCTCTTGAGAGTTCCTCCAAACAGTAGTTTTCAAACCCGGGGCCTGGCCTTTGTGTTTATTGCCTCCCTGTAATGCAAACATAAGGGTCCCCTGCCAGTAAACACATGTTGATGGAAGAAACAGCTTGCACAGCTGGGAAGCCAACCTAGGTTAGTGTGAGTGAACACATGGGTAAATGAGTGTGTGTGTTGGTGAAAGTGTGTCTCTGTGCATGTTTGTGTGTGTGTGTGACTTCATGTGTGCACGAGGACATATGTGCTCGCTGCGTAGCGTAAGTGTTTGTGTTTTCACATGTATGTCAGTGTGACGTGAGAGTCCGTGTGGATGCCGAAGAGACAAATCAAACCTTTTTTTGCGCGTGCGTGCGAGTGTGTGTGTTTGTGTTTGCGGGCCGTGGCGTGCACGTGTGAACCCATCAAAGAGTGAGTGATGGGGAGGACCTGTGTGAGCCGTAAAACAGTGGGGCGCTTCGACCAGTTGTGCCCTGATAATAAAATCAACATCCATTGTGCGACGTCTGTCACCAGGCATGACGCGGTGATTGAAACGCAAGATCTCCTATAGCTCGCACAGATGGATCCACGAAGTCAGCCAAAACACCCGCACCATTCCCAGCCAATAATCTAAATTATGCTGGCCTCTGTGGCATCAAATGGAGGGCGCTCATACTCCCCAAGCTTTTGAGTGTGTGAATAATTTATATATAAAAAAGGGGGTTTTCAGCTGTGGGTTTATTAATAATAAATATGGTTTGATATTTACTAAACTGTTCAGAGGGAGAAAGGGGTGACAGTTAAGATGTCGTTTGCATGGTAATTATAAGGAGGTAATAAATAAAGCATGAAGAGAAGATATATGGAAATGCGATTCACGGGGAAATGAGAATAATTTAACAAAAAAATATTATCCCAATTCCTATTTGACCCGCGGTCAATTAAAAAAAGAGATGTCAGCCTTGGTGAACGGCATGCTGGGCCTTAAATTTCAATCGCGGCGTTCTCTTTTGTCTGGTTGGCAAGCAGATCTAACATTCGAGAGGAAGGAAATGTATTCATACTGACACAAACCATGTGTTTAGTTTGAATGAATATTAAAGTGAATAAAATCAACCTCATTATCCGCCGAAGGAAAATAAGACTTTTTTTTCTCTTCTCTCTCTCTCAAAGTAAACTCGCTGTAACACGTACGAGACACAGAGGAATGTGAGTTTTATTTTGTCTCAAAACACTGCAGTGTTTTCAAGACCTCCACATAGTTTTCACTGATAATACTCGCACACACACACATATATATGTATAATGTATTCTATAATCACATTTTATGGGCAAGAAATGATGAGGTTTTATTGTGAAAACACTGCACCAATCCCTTTACGTAAGTGAATCTAAATCATGTTTATCACACATAATAAGCCCGCTCACCGGACTTGACCACAGCCTGATGTGTGCACCGTATGACCACGCTGCTGTGTCTGGGTCGCTCCCAGGGTCTAAGGTTTATGCTGCTGCCCGTATGAGGAGCATTACACCAGCTTTTACTGTAATTGTGATATTGAATGTAGTGCTGATCTGTGTCACCCATAACTCTAAATGCCGCTACACACTCATAACTCATAAGGACATATACCTTTGCTAAGCAGTGGTATCCATCTGCCCAGCATGCAGGCAATTCAAAACCTGTCTCCTCTCTCCCTTTCCAATAATATGACGTCAGTCCACTGCACTGGTTTGAATTTTGCAGTTAAGCATTTTCTTTATGTGTGATTGACGAGCAGAAGGAGGGCCATTAAAGCCCAACATGGACGCGGGGCTCTGCAGTCTATAGGACTATTTCCAGCCTCATATCAAGTCCATGTCCTCTGCCCTAATATCAGAATATGACTCTGGCCACCCATGGATTATGTTTTTGTCTGTAATGAAAATCTCTCTGGGGATCTGGTTGAGGGATTCTTTACCTCTAGGGTCAAGGAGAGGTTGAGGCTTTCTGGTTCAAGCTGCGCTTAGGAAAGGGTGTGGATTACAGGAATGTGATGTGAACTCCGTAGATATATAGAAAAGGATGTAGAATCCGATATTAAACGGCAGTGACCAGCGACTCTCAAGGATGGTCTCACGGTGATGAGGTGATTACAGCATCTCCACATTTTAAGATCAGATTGATTGGGTCCTCGGCCAGCCAAGCTGTGTCTTGGTTGATAAATACAGCAGTAAGCTGTCTGAAATATTCATGCACTGATGCAGAGTTGTTGTCCCTTGATGGGCCTCACCATGTGCAACATCTGTTCCAGATGTCATGCACATTCCCGTGTGCCAGAAATGCCCTGATGGCGCCCTGACGAAGGCATGTCCAGACGTACACACACACACACGCGCGCATTGCTCCTCTCAGCTCTGATAAATATCTCAGACAAAGATAATGATCCAGTCGCTTGGACAGAACTATTGAACACTTCTGCTAATCCATACACATAGATTAGCCACCGCGCTCTCACACTAAGATCAGCAATTCTGCCACTCACTGATGAATGTGTCAATTGACTGTTGGCTCTATCAACAGAACGTGATGTTTACGGTGAATATTTCTTTAGTGGTGCCTTCCGGTATAATGATATTATTTTAGAATATTTCTACGACGTATACTTTATTGAAAATTCCACTCGGCAAAATAACTGATTAAAAAATGAATATATTGCAAGTGAATGGTGAGCAGTGACTGTCTTGACCCAGCGACAGTTGATGGTGTGTGTGTGCGAGGGCGAGAGAGAGAGAGCCAAGGTGAATCGTGTCCTGGATCCACTGTCCATAGCCGGCCACAGCTACAGTCACAGCTTGCCTCTCCGCTGGGCTTGCCTCCACGTCTGCTGACAATCATATGAATAGGCCACGACTGGCTGCTTGTTTTGTGCCATGATCTGTTGCTGCTCATGCTGCTGAAAAAATAAATAACTCAGCTCTGCACTGCTATAAATAATGGATGACTCGTCCACTGTCACTTTTCATAGCATGTCAAACCACGGCTTGGCCATTATTAGGGTCTGTCCTCTTCCCCTTTCTGCCTGTGATTCTGTTTTTTTTTTTTTTTTTTCGTTGTTGTTGTTGTTCTGGTCGACTTGACTGCACACCTCCTCAATGGGTCTACTGTCAGTCTGTCTCTGGGTTTGTGGAGTTTTTGGTTGCTACAGAGAAGAAAGAGATGCGTTAAGGGCCTGAAACAAGCAAGGCGATTCGGCTACAATAGCCATAACAGGAAATCTGCTTTGACCTGGAACAGGTATGGAAGCACTGAAGTGTCATTCCTCCGCTTATGCTTGCAGTGGGCTGCCACAGCTCCAGGTGGGTGATGGATCATGATCTTGAGTCTGAATCTCTGTTCCCCACGGAGCCAATGGAAGAGAGAGAAGACGGCTTTAAAGAAGAAAACAGGGTTGGAAGGAAGGGGAAAGGAATTCTTACTTAAACAGACACACAATATGCCAGAACCACCCATCCAACAGGAGAAATCATTGCTTATTTACATATGCAGCTGTGCCTGAGAAATATGAACGAGGAACATCTGGCTGCAGGGAGAATCTGAGAGAAAGAGCTTGTCATTTGGCCTCTGCAACAAAAACAAGAAGTTGTTTTCAGGAAGAAAGACGGATTGTGTTTTTCGGGGAGACGCTGAGAAAGTAAAAACCGTTTACCCCTTCATCATTTTCAGTTCCCTGTTTGTTCAAACTGCGCATCAGAACCACCAGGCCAGGCCCGAGGCAAGAGTTGTCCACCAGCAGCTCTCGGCTGCTGCAGACTCAGCCAGTCTCTCCATCTGCAGCGTAATAGCATCAAATCAAGGCCCGCAGCAAACAAACCCTGACAGATCCTCTCATTTGGGATTCACTTTGGGACAGCTGTGGTGCCATCCGAAAGGGGGGACAGAGACGAGGGAAGCCGGCAGTCAGTAATGTATGCAGAGTGTCTGCACGTCCTGGATGACAGCAACACGGGCGCTTGTCACAAGAGACATCACTTCTACTTAGTCACAGAGCTGCAGGGCAATCCATATGACTGCAGTGCTGTACCAACTCTATTAATAGTTATCTACCTTTCAGGAGTTATTATGCTGAGTAGGGGATGACAGAGAGATATAATAGAGTGAGTCCGAGAGGAGCGAAAGAAAACAAGGTCTTTAGAGCATCTTTTGCGCCACTTGCCCTGTTAGAGAACTTAGTAATCCCCTTTAAAGCTCCTTTCTCACTGTATTTTCCTCTTTGGCTGTGTGGCTGGGCAGCCGGGTGCCAGAGCTGAAGTTTATGTGAGAAGCATAATAACAATTTGCTATGGGGTATCAGCAGAGGGGGGAGGCGGAGGGGATCAGGAAACATAGGGAGCAGAGGCGGGACCGAGAGTCAGCAAGAGAGATAGATGAGATGGTAGAGAGAGTGCCGGCACTTTTTAAAAATCAAGGTCCTGAGTTGGCCACGGTGAATTTTTCATCATACTCCCTAAATTAAAAATGTGAGCGGTCATCACTTATTTGTCAAATCATCTCAGCTCCGAAGGTAGGTGTCACATTGAGTTTGCAAAAGGTCAGGGCAGCCAACAGTCAGGGAAGAAGAGAGTGGATCAAAGACTGCTGATCCCACCAAATGCTCTGCAAAACTACCTTGTTAAAGGGGCATTTACTCCAAATGGAGTTTCTGGACTTACACTAAATGGAGATGACATGATGTTAAACGCAACATCTGGAAGGGCTTAGGAATACTTATTCAATATACCTCCATGGTCTTACATAGCATAGATATAAACAAAATACACCACAGCATACTTATGTCCCCTACTTAAATCTAAAAAGCATGTAAGTTAATACCCACATGCTCTAAATCAATAGCACATTCCTTTCAGCGTAAGTATAAATATGTATCTTATACTTTTCCTGTCATTATCCTAACCGCTCATATTTACAGGAATCATTTGACAAGGCGTCTTCATTTTTAGGGAAAAAGGATGATTATTTCAACATGCTGTGATTTATAATGAACCCATCAGATTTCTGTGCATAAACTTCACCGGCTGGTACTGTCATCTCATTGTTTTTTATTTTTGTGGTCTTTGAAAGTAAAAAGAAGTAGAAAAAAAAAACACAGAAATGCCATCCTATTCTGTTCTGTTGATTCTTGCCGCACCAGATGTCCAACATTAGAGGATGTCGTTTTGCACGCAGTGGCGGCGCCAGGGAGGGGCTTAGGTGTGATGCAGGACGCCTAGAATTGGACTAGCACCCCCAAAAAATGTATATGGTTTGCTTATTTTTTTTTTTTTTTGTGTGAATACAAAAATGTATAATTTGAAAAATGAAAAATTACATTAATGAAACAAACTGATTATTTTTAGTGTAAAAAAACAAAGCCAACACAGGGGGTTTGATTTAGCCAATGGACATAGTGTACACAATGAACTGTTTGACCTTTACGCGCACTTCCTGGTTGTTAGATAGAGTGACCACGCCCTCTTTTTCTCGGACTCGTCCTCTTTCTGGGTCCTAAAAATGTGTCTGGCTAGGTTTTCCAAATCACCAAAAATATCCGGGAATCGGCTTTTTCTTTCCACTGTCACCATTCATCGTGTATGTTTTTGCATTGCTTTGACCCGGCTCTCTCTCTAGGTCCCGCCTCCTCCCATTCCACTATTCGTCGGTCATCTACATGCCCTTCACACAAACACAGGTCAAACTGAATGTCAATGACTCACCGTCAGCACAACAGCAACAGGCTAGAGACGTAGAGAGAGTCAAGAGAGTAAAAAAAAATCCAAATGCAAACTTTAAATTCACAGATAAAGTACAGAAAAAATCCCCATGTTTTAGTCTCAGTTGGGATCCGGGGGAAGCAGAATGTATAACCTGCAAAGCTGTCACGTAGTTGATCAACTGACTGTACATCAGGCTTGTTAAAAGTAAGGCTTTCCCTGATTCAGAGACTGAACGAACATTTTCAAGTACTCGTACTATGACAGAAGCGATTGTTCACGCACCGCATTCTGACACTAGAAGATATTCTTAACTGTAGTGTTTCCACTGACTACTAACAATCACCGTGCCGTGGAAATATTCCCTCTGCTTATTCTGTATTTTAATTGTAAGACGGGTGGCGTGCAAAGAAAATTAGCCGAAGTTAAAAACTCTTCAAATGAGTCAGCTGATACGATCACGCAGTGCACGATACACATCGTACGCACGTCTCGCAAAGACTTTTGTGCCTGCTTGATTAGTAATCAAGGACTGTTGGGAAAGATTCGATCTTCAGGCGAGTAGAAGAGCAGATCAGGAAGACTGAAAAGGGTCGAGTGAAATAGTGGATTTTTTCACGACGACTGATTTTTAAAACATTTTATTTTCATCTCTGGCCATGAAAAGAAGCAGTAATACGTGAAAGGTGTTGAAAGCTAAACTGTTTTAGTATTTGTTTGTTTTATTTTATTGTGGAGTGCCAGAGGTTGAATGGGAGGGAATAAGAGTATCTGGGCATTATGGCCATGAAGGCATGAGTTATTTTTGTTGATTAATACTTGATGTTTATGGTTTGAAGTTCAATAACATAGTTGTATGGTTGTGGATGCATTTGTCAACTATTTACCCCTTAAAAGAGACATGTGGATCTATGGACGAGTCGTAGCGCACAGCTGCCAGCCAAAGAAGACAGACACACAAAGATCCCCTGTGTGTGCAGGGGGCTAAAGACTGGCCAAGAAAGGCGGCTAAAGATCTACTAGTGTACCTCAGCTGTCTCAGGGGTCAATAGATCCTTTCCATCTCACTAAATGAGTCCACAACCCCCACTGTTCTGTTATAAACAGGTCAGCATTGGCAAACCAATGTTGTTTTCAAAGACAACACACAGTCGACTCCGGATTTAGCTCTTTGAAGACGTTCGCTGCAAATTCAACAACTGATGAGAGATATTTAGTCAGAATTTGTTTTTTCCTGTTAAATGGGAAACAGAAGCACTAAAAGAGGCAGGGTGGAGAAAGTGCCAGACTCCGATCCTTGAAAACATCGACCTTGTTTTGTCTTTACACATCTGGAGGACGAGTTCCTTTCGTCTCATTGCCTCATCTCCACGCTCAGGATAAGCATCTGTTACCGGGGACATCTTGGGAGATGGGACAGCCTAACAGATTGTGTTTGAGGATGAGGAAAGGGTTCTTTTCAATAAGGAGAGGTGATTTAGCACATTGGCGTCCTGTTGGTTTCACGACCCTAGAGTGGGAGATTTCTTTAAAATCCTGTTCAGGGAATGCAGCGTTGGTGGTTTGGTGGCTTTCAAAATAAGGGGTCTTTCTGTTTCAATTTGTAACTTTATTGCAGATTATGTGAGTGGGAAAAACCATGCAAATATTAGTAACATTGCACACTGCACACAGAGCCCGTGCAGAGTGCTGTGGTTGTAGATATGACGGTCTAATTTTCCTGTGAGACCAGATTCAAAGCTGTTAGTCTGTATTGTTTGGTTGGGACCACCATGTTATCAGCTCTATTATTAGGTAGCCACTCGCTCTGTGCATTTGCCTTCCTTCCAGTATTTCCTGATTACATTCTTCATCCCCGTCTCCACTGTGTCTCCACTTCTTGTTAGCTGTGTACATCCTCCAGCGGTTCCTTTATAAGGACACATCCTCAGTATGATTACAACCGCTTTGAGAAATCAAGGTCTGAGAGGAAGTTCACACCAAGGCAACATGCCCCAAACTGCTGCTGGGACACACCCCAGTTACCT
This sequence comes from Brotula barbata, assembly GCA_900303265.1. Taxonomy (NCBI): domain Eukaryota; kingdom Metazoa; phylum Chordata; class Actinopteri; order Ophidiiformes; family Ophidiidae; genus Brotula; species Brotula barbata. Next base: position 28,050 of record OMNV01006563.1, read on the forward strand.
CAGTGATTTAATTCTATTTTATGCAAGCTTTAGTAAGCCAAGGCTGTGCCCCAGTATCTGTCAATACCACCGTCAACAAAACATGGATTACTCCAATCCTCAATAAGCATTTCCACATCGTTATACCTGGTAGGAAATGAAAGGTAGGGGGAATTTAGACTGTATGTAAATATTAGTGTTATTATTTCATGGCTTGGCACTGGCTTTCATCCCAAGCGACTCACAAATTCTGGAACCCATTTGCAAAGCTGAGCTTTGCACAAGAGAAATGCAGGTAAAGTACACTGCTCAAGGGTACAACCGTTCCAGATAATACGTGTTGTATTAAAACAGGCCTTGCTCAAATTAAGTGGACCCATGAAACCCTTTTGAGAGAAAAATAGATTACTTTCGCTGATAGATGATCACTTGAAAGCTCTGTAATGTGAATAAGTAAATTTTGACCTCTTGTGGTAAAGCTGATTTCTATCAGTTAAGATGATGTCCTAAGGGCCACTGCAGTGGGGGAGGGGTGTTATCCCACAATACATCAAAGCTTTCTAAGGTGGCTTCATGGTACAGTTGTGCTCTTTCATTGTTTACACTATACAGTATCATCTCATTTATTTCATATAAAATAATCCCTAAATAGAGTTTCAGCTTTACACTCTTCACACTTTTTGCATCATGTTATTCAAATGATTGATATGAGAAACACACATTTGCCTGCCATTTACCACTGGTGCAGCACTGACCTTTTAATAACAATTTATTAACAGACCTCCCCACGGTACTGTTCAATATTGTCAAGACATCGGCTCAAGTACCTCAGTGGATACAAGAATTTGTGGTTCCCCTCAACCCAAACCTGCTCATTATTGTCCATGTGAACAGCTTGCCTGATTCATTAAGCATTTCCTGCACCGTGTGCTCAGGAGACACGGAGAACGGGGAAAATGTAGGAGGGAGGCAGGGACAATGGTATGGTGCTGGTTTAGCACAGGCGTGCTTTAAGGAAAATATGATTGATTAGCACATTTCTGGGTTAAAATGGTCGACTGCAGCTGAAACCTGTTCACTCAAAGTGCCGAGTGAGCCAGATGAAGAGCCGAAAGCTGTTGTAATTGCCATGTGACAGGTCACATTTCACGTGGGGACATATAAACAGTAGGCTAAGGCACGGTGTGTGTGTGTGTGTGTGTGTGTGTGTGTGTGTGTGTGTGTACATGCCTGTGTGCGGTCGTGCCCATATATTAGCCTGTGCCATGACCATTTTTGGCAGTGTGTACATCTGTATGTGTTCATGTGTTGGCGTTTGTATTGATGCATGGGTGGAATAATGATCTGTATTCTCCCAAGTTTACAAGAAACCTAACAGACGGGGCCGTTCCTTCACATCTTCGTGAACATATAAAACAAACATGGTTTCGGAGTGATCTTAACCAAAGGCGAACACGGCCGCTGCATCATTTGTGCGTTAAACGTGTAATAATCCTCTTCTTCAGTCATCCATCAGATCACACAAACACTTTTAGAACCTATTCTACGCTCTCATTAATCCATGACAGGCTAATGAACTCTTTGTCTGAACGCTGACAAAGGTCAGATTAAATCAATTCCCAGTAAAGCCAGAGCTTGGTTGTGGTCCGCAAAATGGAATGAGAATTTAAGCGAGTGGTGTGTGAGCCTCCTTAGCTTGGCCTGTCTGTCACCAGCCATTAGCGGTCACATCAAAGCTTCAATGAAATCACAGTCTCACTGAGAGCTGTCATTATGGGGCCTGCTTGAGATTCTGCAGGGCCAGGTTCCAGATCTCCCTCGATCCCACAAAGCTCTCAGGCGACCGTTGCCTCTGCAGCAGCAGACGCTGCTCAGTATTCATTCTACTGGGCTCACTTCACACCTGTTTCTGACTCTAATTAGCAAACAATAAGGTAAGGGTGGAAGACCTTTTGAATTCACGACGGTATCAAAGAAGTTCTTTAAATGGCTCCACATGGACCTTTATCTCTATAATGAAACAGGCAGCGGTGATTTCACTTCTTTACTCCTCAAAAAAGCGTTTTAAAGATTTTCGCACATGGCGATATAGCACATCGGTGAAGGACTTTCCTTTTCATATTTAAGTGAATGGCCTCTGACTTCTGTACTTGCAAGTACTATGAGAAATGTAACAACGGATGAAGTAACTTGAAGTCCTGGGTCGTAAACGCTTGTTGAATTCACCTCAGTAATGTCTGGTGTCACACGGTGTCACGTGCTGATTTCCTATTGTTCTAGCCCACGTTGTTTTGGTATTTTCATCCGCACCCGGCCCGTCTGTATAAACATCTGTATGTGCAGCTCTGTGGGTGGTCCGTGCAGAAAGGACGACCGCTGTAATCCTGACCACACTGGAGGAAACAGTAGCTCACCGGGAGTGCAGGGCGGCTGTCACAGGAGTCCATGCTTGACAGAGCTTGCTCTTGACAAGTCCCTGCGCTGTGAGCGACTGTCCTCTCTCTCCTGTCTACCCCTTATCTGCTCCCTTCAGCCCCTGCCACGCCAACACATTAACACACACGCACACGCACACACACACACATGGCCATCACACAATAGTATGCTGCAACAACTGTCTCCCTCGGCCACCTCTGTTCTCTGCCCACTCAGGGACGTTGACAAGTGTTTGATGGCCAAAATCACTCCACTGTCTACCTTCTATCTGTCTTAGCAGCCAACACACTGGGGCCCGAGGGTGGAGGAGGTAGGTGGACGGAATGTTTACATTACTCAGCGCCTTCAGAAGAGATTTAACGTGGCCGATATTGTTATTTGTTTGTTGCTCGGCGTGTCGCTCTCAATTAGCTCTGTGTACAAATAGTTCGTATGTGGCCCTTCAAAGCCTCAAAAGCTAATCAGCAATGTTGAAGAGCCTGAGATGAAGAACAGAATGACTCTGACCTCAAAATGTCAGCTGGTATTTCATTTCTTATTGTTTGCTCTCTCTATTCCACTGACTGGTGGATCAGGATTATGATGCCTTGCCTTAGCTGCTTTTTGTCTATACTTATTTCTTATAGAATCACCTGGGGTGGGGATGTCTTAAAAAGGATAGAAAAGCCTTGTATTTTTCCTTTGAAAGGACGGTAACTCATTATGGGGAAACAAGCTGAACCGCAGCCATCCACACCATTCATACGAGGAACAATGAGGCTCATTATCCTTTCACAGAGACGGGTCAGGGCACGGCTACCTGCCCTCTGCAGTGGCCACAGCAACAAGAACTGCAGAACTGTGAGAGGTGACATTAGATGGCACATTCGGGACTTCAGCTGTTGCTTTGCTAGGTTTTTTTTTTTGTTTGTTTCTTTTTGCTAGTCTGTCAGTGAGCCACGAGGAGATGAGAGAAATGAGATGAGAAGATGCAACATCTGCCAGTCAGTATGAGATGGGCGGTGATGGATTTTTTTTTTTTGATACCATCTGTATCACTCTTTTGATTGTTCTTAAAGATGATTTGACTTGGCTGGATTATTGAATAATGTGAGAGGTCTCTGTTAAATTTATAATCAACCATATCAGGGGTTGTACCCAACACTGGCTGATAACTTGCAGGGTTAAACAGCTTCATTTTGGAGAACTCCTCCACAATCACATTCCTTTTTACACTCATGCCAAAACAAGAGAAAAAAAATCCTTCAACTGTGGAAAAGAAGAGGACAGTATTTCTGTTACTTTAGCAACACATCCTTTATTTTCCACTGTGCCTGTATTCTGTCCTTGGGTTTAAAAAATCGGCAGTTTTACTATGGACACCAGCTGTTTTTATCTGCTTTTTAATACTGGAAAGGATGGCACTTAGGGTCAAGGGCCCTTTCATAGTCATGATAGAGACAGCTACATGTACAAATTCAGAGCATCTTGGCTATTTGTGTACCCCTGTTTGCCACAATCTGCCCCATCTCTCAGCCCACCACGGGGTGCTCTTTGGGTCTGGCTCCAGGGGAAAGGCAAGGAGCAAATGGCAATAATGGTTTGGAGGACGGTGACGATTCCCGCCGTTGCTGCCCTTCTCTGCTCTCTCAGTCTTTCATTCTCTTCCAATGGCTGACTGATAACAGAACAAAGCTGCTCTCTGCTCATCTGTATGTGTCACATGTCCTGCTCCAAGCCCAACCTCGGTTATGGTGAATCATCTGTCAGAGAGTAACTGGAGCACATGGTCACTCTGCCCCTGGGTCAGCCTAGCCAGGACCAAAGCCGAATCCGCGGCCTGCCCAAGGCGGAGATGCAAGACTTTGCCGAGATCCTCCCCGTCTGTACCCCGAAGCTCTGCATAGATGGCCCCATCTACGATCGTTTGCTCTTAATTGAGTTGCTCACTCAGCCGCTGGCCCGAGGGGACACCTCTGTGTCGCTTCTTACTATGATTAACCTAAATCTCATCCACGGTCCAGGACCGCAGCCAGATCTGGTCAAACCGAGAATGCGTTTGAAGACACTCACGATAAAGGTGCAAGTACAGCAAAAGGAAGCGGACGACAAGAAAGCCGAGGTTAGATTTGATGATGGCGGCAGAATATATCTCCCCATTAATGTTGTCACATCTATACATAAGACAGAGAAGTAGTGGGGGATGAAAGTCATTTGGATACCAGGTTAAAACTTTCCAACTTTCCTGTCTCAGCAAAAGCTCTACCGCATTGACGTAACTCAGTCTGGGCGCCGGTCATGTGGATATAAAAATGGCCTCTTGTCATAGGGAGTTCCATTAAACAGCACTGGTGCAGACCAATTTGGGCTTTTTAGTCCTGGCCCCACTCCAGGGGATAGCGTTGTAATGTCTGTAAGTTTGTCTTATGCTAGGTTGCTCATTTCACCAGAAAGTAGCAGGAGATCAAAGGCAGTGAGTGAGGAGTCGTTCTGTCCGGTTCTACGCTGGGCCAATCAGACCTTTCATTTATTGGCACTCCAAGAAGCGGTATAAATCACGTCAAACGGCATCGACCACAGCCTTATCCATGAGCAGTAGCTCACAACAACACATGGATTTGCTGCTGTCTTTGATCAATGTGAAGTTATTTAACAGCTTTGATGGCTGACCATCGACCATTGTTTTCCTTTTTGGTTTTCACGGCTTTTTTTCTCCCGTTCGCACGCTCTTGTTTTCTTTCTTCCTTTTTTCATGCCTATTTTATTTTCCAAACACTTATGTGCGCCGGCAGTCTTCTCCCTGCCAAGGCACTCATGGAGAAGTGATGGGCATGGGGAGTGTGTGGGCCAGCAACCATGAAATAAATATGGATGGTCATGAGTGAGATGAGCGAGGATCATCTGTTTTGCCATCTGCTTGTTTGAGAGCGTGGATGTAATGACTGTAGTCCTGCCTAGCCCAGTGAGCCCTCCTTAACCGGGAAGGCGCTTGACAGACACGCGTGCACACACACACATACACATACACACACACACACACAACCCCGCAACGCTACACATACAGGCACATTCAGCTGCAGCGGTACACATCAGCGTCCACACAGTCACAGCACAGTGATGCTGGAAACAGGCTTCCCTCTCTGGTTCAGGTACAAAGCCCGGGCTTCTGTGGGTGTTTGACTGCCCCGCGTATTCCGTGAGCATCTGGCCCACCGTGGCCATTAGAAATGACAGGTTGACAATTGCCAGGCAGGATTGGTGTTGGTGATTGTTCAGCTGGCAGTGTCCTACCATGTGCCAATCTGTTAGTGTGTCTGCATGAGGAACAACATGGGACTTGTGTTCGCAGCACTCTGGGCATTGGGGAAAATATATTTTTAAAAAACCCAACCGATCCACCAACACCAACTCCCCCACCCCTCTGCTCCGTCCCCCAAGCAAACAATCCTCCTTTTATTCTCAGACGGTTTTCTCGCCGAGGGCTGGTAATAGTATGAGTGTATGTTTTGGAAAAAAAACAAAAACATGCTGTTGAATTATACATTTTCCTTATGGAGGGTGACACAGTCGGAGCTCTTAGAATCAATCTTGATAGTTGGATGGAATCACAGAGCGCAGAGAAAATGGCAAACATTGCTGTGGCTCAATGGCCTGATGCTCTCATAAATATGTTTTTATGGCTCTGAATGGGTTGGGGCACAGAGATGTTTGGTGCTCATAAAGGTGTGTGTTTGCGTGTGTGTTTTAGACTGTACGCCGTAATGCCTCATATTGGTCGTTATAAAGCATTCCGGATTTAATTAGCTTACTCAAGTTGAAATCCAATAGCGTGCCAATCATAATTCAGCGCGTCGCACGTCGTCTGTCAGGGATTGACAGTAAGGAGAGCGCTTGATCGCTCCCACTGTCTCGCTGTTCAGTCAGTCTTGCAGCGGATACTAAATATTGACCATTTGCACAACAAAGTTACAAATGCATCTAACCCCACACAACACTCTCAAATCAAATACCGCCTCATTTGCCGGATCCTCGGCGGAGAAATTGAACACTGTGCTGCCTCCAATTTTTCATCCATCCTTAGGGTTAAGTGTCGTCTTGGGAACTCGGAGAAAAGTAGGGAGCTGGGGGTGGTGTGGGCCAGTGTGAGAGAGATTGTTAAGAGGCTCTTGAACTATAGTCTACTGTCAGAGTGGATAGTGCTGAACGAGAAAACCGGAGGAGAAGGGAAAAGCCGAGGAGGCAACAGATTCATGGCCAGGATGAATTGTTTTGCTTGTCCACAGCCCCTGAAGCTGCCCGCCAACACTATCAATGATACCACTTTTGAGGAAAACCAAGCTCAGCTCTGTGTCATGTAAGCAGCCACGAGACGGGCCAGTTAAATCAGCCCCTCCCCGACCGTCCGGCTCACTGTGCAGTCCTTAGCTTCCTTGTTTTATTTGGTCTAATTAATCATTTTACAGCGCTCTAATTGGTAGCGGAACAATGAGGCGGCCGTCCCTATTCCGCTGTGACGTTTTCCTCACTCATTCAGTTTGATGCCTCACCAACTGGCCCACTCTGCTTCTTTTTCATGTTGCCCTGGCATTTAAGCTGCAGCGAAAGCACTCTTTGAAATCGCTGCCTCAAAAAAGTTCCATCCGTCCCCACTGATGTGTGCCGGTAACAGGACACGTCACTACGTTTTGAACCGCTTTTTAATTCGGTGATTAATGTTGACCTTGTCTGTGCCATACCCTTATTTATCTCCTGCTTTTTTCCTTTTTTTTTTTTTTAACCGATGGGAATGCAGAAACACACGCACGGCATGTATTGTTGTATGTACGCTGCAACGGGAGTCCCGTGCGGCTCTCCAGACTGTCCTTTGCCTCTCTGATGAATCACCTGCCAATAAGCAAACATGCCTCACTTTCATGTCCTGTGTGGTCCAATAAAGCTTAATAACAAGTTGTGGATTTAAATAGCACAGGCTAAACTCTGGCACCAGCTCTATCCGTTGCTCCACACAGGGCCAGAAATAGCCAATATCTGGCCCAAAACGTCACAGGGAAATTGGGATTAAGTTTAGCTTGATGTGGCCCGTCTCTATCCTGCCCCTCTATCCGCTAGCATTTTCCCTCACATCTTTGTGGGTCACATCACAGAATTCCTGTCATCAAGGGTGGTGGGTTTTAATGTCAGGGACTGTGATACCTCCTCACTAAACCCTTCCCTCTCTCTTTTCCCTTCCACTGATAACAGCTAATCTTTGCCTCACATTAAACTGTGACCAAGATCAATTAAAACCCTGCTTTACCCTGATAGCAATCTCCCTCTGCCGCAGCCAGTGGAGATGGAAGTTTGTGTGTGTGTGTGTGTGTGTTGAAGGAAAGAGCCATAACAGAGAGACATCTCATCCTCTTCAGTGGGTTGCCAAGCTGCAGGGAGAGCCTGCCATTGATTTTCATCGCCTCTTAACAGAGATGAAAGACAATAAAAACAATAACAGTGATGATCACAACACTGTTGGCCATGAATGCATACAATCATTATACATATCTTAATTACTTTTATGTTGTCCTTATTTTTTTTCTTCTTAATTTAGCCTTATTATTTCATGAAATCGTTATTGAAAGTTAACGATGATGTTTAGGGTGTAGCTAAAAATAGCCTGAAGAATATGGGTCTGTACCCACATTGTTGGCTTTTCTCATTTTTGGACCAGTCCACCAGAGATCTCTCGCACAAAGAGGATTCTCCCCGCCTATTGTTTTTATTTAGAAAGTTAAGTGTAAGTGGGCAGCCTTTTCTTTATCGCGCCGTGTGCCAGTTTCATGGCGTGGACTCCAACGGTTTCCAAGCCGTTGGCATCATAAGGAGACGAGTTGCCAGAAATGGAAGGCTTGATCCCGCCATGCCAGCTGAGCTTTGGCACGTGAGCTCGGTGGGGAGGCGTGTGTGGAGGTTGACATGAAGGTGGGACGGTAAGGAGGTGGCACTGAGTGCAGTAGGACGGGGCGGGCATCGGGGTGCAGCGGCGTCTCAAGCGTGCATGGTGGCTGCCAACCGACTGTCACGTTAGCCTTTGGGATTGGCTGCTGTGGGCCTCCAGTTGTTTTGGTGCGGACATCAAAAGGACAGGCTGAGAACATGAAATAACAACTCAACTCATCCCATCTTTCGCCTTTCTCGCCACTTTTTTTTTCCTCTTGCTCTTAGGCTCTTTTTTGTCTTCTTTCCCACAAGAGGCACATCCAAGGTGCGAGAGAATCTTTGAGCTGAGGAAGAGAGACAGCATGCCTGCAGGGTCGCCACGACAAAGTGCAGGAAAGACCTGAGAGAGGAGAGGAAAGGATGAAAGTGAAGAAGAGAGGCGGGCCAGCGGTCGGAAAAGGGAGACGCGAGCCCAACTATTGTGTTATCAGAGATGACAGAAAAAAACGGTCCACTCTATTTTTCAACCCAACAAGTGACCTAGGAAAGCTGAACACAAGCTTCTCAATGCATCACAAACCACAAGAAAAGTACCATCTGCTGCCATTTTCACCCTCCTTCAATCGTATCTGTGTCTCGTCTTTTTGCACTGCAGTCAGCAGTGCTTCAATTACATCCTGCAGCTTATTTCTATGGTGGATTACACCAGCTCCGTGCTCGTGCGTAAGGCTGCGGACTGACGATGTGTGTTTGTAGGTTAGACAAGGCTTTTTCTTTTTTCTTTTTTTTTCCTCTCTTTTTTTTTTTGTCTTATGCAAACACAATAGTCTTCTTATTGGCCCGCGAGCTGATTCCACCCCTTTGCACCGCAGCGGATGAATGAAATTGTGACTGATCCAAAGACAGAACAAAGAGATCCAAATTTGATTTCTTAATGTTGTTTGTGTTTTCTTCCTTT
>OMNV01006564.1:245-66187 GCA_900303265.1 Brotula barbata
AGGGGGGGGAGCTGTTACGCAATGGATGCACAGGGAAAGACCAGGGTTGGAGGAGAGGCGTGTGTGTGTGCGCCAAACTTTTCAAGCCCTCTTCTAACCGATTTTGTCCTAACATCAACCCTTTTCGTTAATGTGAGGTTTCGGCATTCTGGGATGAGTCAGCATAAAATCAAATCGCTGTCTATGGGGGTTCAGTGTTGGCGCCTCATTATAAATATCTAAATTATTAAACTGCCTTGAAACAGAATGAAATGAACGGCCGCCTCGTAAAGGAGAGAACGTAAACACAATAAACGAATATTTAACTACTACGGAACTACGGAAGAGGAGAAGGGCCAAGAAGGAAAACAATCAGAGGAGAATGTCGGAATTCTAAAATTTATTCAGAATTTTAACTTTATGTAGTGGACTACACAAATGAGAAAGAGCGCCTTTATCTTATGAAATTACACTGAACAGGTGGGAACATCTAGGATTAAAACCAAAAAATTCCAAAGTTCCAGAGTGTAGCACAATCTATGGCACGGTCCTTTGACATGTACACACGTATGCCTCCATTAATTTATTTACCGATCACTTGGCTGTTATTGTACAGCTTCACACCCAGAAACCGAAAAATTCAAACCAGAGCACATTTAAGAGAATTTCTTCGTTGCAGATCAGTCATTCAGTCATTCCTGCGACCATTCCAGGTTGATGAGTCTGAGTCAGATAACACAGCAGCTGCTGCGTAATTTTTGGAGCGTGATTAAATGTTTCTCTAGTTATGTAAAAGTCCACTAAACAGAGCAATGAAGCCTATTTTTCATCTGCTGAAATAGTGTAAATTCACTTGATATGATGCGCATGATTTCTCAAGGTCAAATTCTATTTTGTTTTACACGAGCAGATTTAAATGCTTCCTTCACCACAACAACCCCTTGAGTGGCCCCTTGAGGTTCGCAAACCCCAGTTTGGGAACCACAGGCTTGTTTCGACCCGATGAACTAAATCATTAATTAAACAATGGCTGGTCAGGTAGGTAGCAAACCTACTGAAGCGTCACTTCAGACCCAGATTGAGGATGGTGAGGATGACTGCCCACATGACATATTCTACTTTCTTTTGTGAAATACCGCCATCTGGTGGTGAGACCGATGTACTGCTGTTTACTGGGACTATGCATTCTGCTTGTTTATAAAAATAAATATATTAAAGGTTGCATAATGAGCGAGTGTAAATGCGTATCTATAGCCACTCTACTGTTTTTAAATTCTTATTCTTTTTTTGAGTGTTTCGGAGAATTTATCTTATATAGCCTCCAAGTAAAGGGAAGCACACTTTAATAGTTCATCACTTCCAGGATCACACACACACAGACACAAAGTATACATATATATAAAAACATATATTTATTGTTACTGTTGGTTAACAATAAATGGCAGAAGGCCAAGAGATATACACATATATTTATAAAGCTTCAAGAGCTTCTCTTTTTCTGTTCAGTGGCAAATCACGCAAAGGGAAAACCACAGCGAAAGAGAAAAAAAAAACACTTCACTGTATTCCATACAGATGCTGTAGATGAATGTTGGATTAGAAGGTCATCTTTCAGCCTGGTTCTTTTCAAAGTGGTTCAACTCCTAAGCAAGAACATTGACAAGGGGTAAAATACTGTACATTTTATTGTATATTAATGCTCCTTCCCCTGTGGCACGAAGAACATGATCATTTTTATCTTCTGTTCAGCACAGTGATAACTACTCACCTTTTCCTTCTCCCGAAAGGATGAAGAAAGTCAAGTAAAGCTTTAAAATGGACAAATTACATTTAGTTTCTCCAAAAGACTGAAATAGAGGTGCTCTGTACTTGACAAAGTAGTGTGTGGGTTAAAATAGATACAGGTTATATATATTTATACTATAAAGGCTTAAATCTCTAAATACAAGAACAGCCGCCAGTGCTGTCCACACACATTCTTCGCACATAAACCCTTAAACACAGCGACAAACTCACACGTGCTTTTTTTAGTTTGTTGCATTTTCCATGGACCAGTAAGTCTTGTTCAGTACATTTGCAGTATAATTCTTAAACACAGGAAGTAAACATTCCACAGTGACAAGCTAAACTGCTGGAGTTTTCTGATGTGAAAAGACAAACAAAGGTCAAGCAGGAATTGTGCTCCCTGCAAGAACCAAGACAGACAACGGTACGAATAAATGGAACCAGAATAAGTCTTATTTCGGTGATAAAATAAAGCACTAATTTCTCAGTTTGAAAACGTCGTCCACCTGCATTAACTGTAGTTCACGGTGTTGAATTTATTAAGTTTCATTTTGTACTGACACTGCCATCGCTAGTGTGCATGTGTTGCTTTGTTTCGCCAGGCTTCTATGTACAGGATATGTTCTATGATCAATAACAACAGTCCGTTTGATTAAAGCAGATTAAATATGTCGAGTAACCTGCAGTTCGGCCATCTTTTTGGAGCGATGGCAAAAAAAGTGGGCGGAATGAAAACAGGTCTCAGTGGTTGGCTGATTCCTCTGACAGTTGTTAAGGCTGTGGTCTTATTTCATGCACACAAAGTGGTTGAATTGGAAGATGACTCTGTTATGCAGCTTCAAATGTCCGTGTTTCAGTAACTCTCAGTCCAGGCAAACGTTTACATTCCAGACGCTGCTCAGAAAACCAAAACCAGCTCCTCAGGGGAACGTTTCTCAGTCTCTCCTGCACTGCTAACGTGTCGTCGGTCCTGATCTCCATCTAGGAGAGCCAATGTTCAGACTGAATGTGCAAATTTCATCCATAATGCGGACCCATTCAAAAACAACTTGACAAAAACAACATAATAGATTAAAAAAAACTTATTGCAGTCCCTGAAACATCCCCATTTCCCCTCACTTCAGTTTTTTTTTTTTACATTGAATATAAATCTGGTTTTAAAGTTGCAAGACTTACCTTGCTTGCCACACATTTTCATCGGGTTATGTGCCACAAAACAAACGGAAGAGAGGATAAGTACAAGACCGCATAATGTAATAATTATTCAAACCACGTTTTTGTCGTTTTGTTTTTTGTTTAAGTTACTGTTATGTCTAAAACCTTCAACAAAACAAAGACATCCATTGCACATATTCTTAAACAAACGACATGATGACAAAATGAGAAAATAGTGAGTGGACCAAAATCCAAAACACAATTGTTATGTTCTGAAAACTGAAAAATTAGTTTAATTTGATTTGAACTCAACTTAGGCCTTTGACTTTATCAACAACAACAAGTGACAGCTGAATGGTTTGTAAAAATTACCTATTTAAAACTCTGCAAAGGCAGAATGTGGAATAATCAACAATGGCTCACAGAGGAGATAAACATCTCTGGCAAAAACACACATATGTCTCTCAACGCTGAATATGTTGCAGGTCTTTGGCATCAACTTCTTTCACTCACTTTTGCATATCGCTCTAGATGAAAAAAAAAAGAAAAGCTCACTGCTTTGATGTGATTTTGAGGAGGCTAAAAATACATCAATGGTCACAAATATCTTTTTGTATCCCCTCCCCGAGTTCCCTTCATTTCTAATGGTCTCCCTTCATGTCTCATTTATTTTAGGTTTTTCTTTTTTACAAACACATGCCTATTTAAAAATAAACACTATATATAAATACTGAATAACAGGGACAAGCAACTGTGCGTTCCTCTGCTATCTCAGCTTCCCACACAGTAAACTGTGTTTTGTTTTTCAAGAAATGTAACTGTGGTGTATCATTTAAAGAGCAGCGAAAAACTATTAACTTTTATCTGCATAATAAACTCTGATTAATCTGATTAAATCCATTTCAGTCCCGCAAATATCTGCAGAGCTGCTGACATGCAAAATATATCAAATATAAAGGTCGCCTTTCCAAAATGTCCCCCGCACTATGTTAAAACACAGAGGACTTCCTAGTCTTGTGGAGTGAAAGAAATCTAAAACTATCTCAATATGCCTCCGTCTTAAGCCCGTCCTCCTGCAGACATAACGTTTGCTGGACTCATGCTGATAGAAACATGTTTGTTATGTTCTATAGGTTACCATATTTGTCCATGAAGGAAATACAGAAATTGCACGACCAGTTATTTAGTTGTCTTGATCACCGTGGCTTTGCATCGACATCAAACTCTATTTTCAGCAGAGGGATCTCTAAGGGGGAATTGGATCTGTTGCCATAGTAACAATTGTGTAGAGGAACTCTAGAGCGGTTGGGACTGAGTTAGGTGGACAGTGTGAGCTAGATGGCTTTGAGTTTGGGCTTGATTCTGTGGCAGGTGTCCAGACTGGGACTGGACCTGAGGATGGAGCTGTGGCTGTGGCTGCTGGAGGATGTGCACCACCCGACTGAGGGTGTCTGTGGTGGCGAATGCCAGATACTGACAACAGAGCCAGTCCTCCAGGCTCACGCCACAACCCGTGTCGAGTGAGCGCTCTGCGAACTTGATCATCATCAGCGTCCGCTTCAGATCCAGCCAGTTCTGGAGGGTGGCCTCGCGCTGGCTGGCAGTGGCTGTTGACATGGGGACCGTGTTGCTGCAGCCCAGAGCCTGAAACAAGTCCTCCCGAGGTCCCCAGAGGAGGCACTGGAGACAAGCCCGGGCCTCAGACATGCGGATCCTTTCAGAAGGGTTGACCGTGAGTAACAGCCTGGCCAGCTGCAGCAGGCCCTGTGAGTAAAGCGATCGGACGGGGAGAGGTGGCAGGTCAGCCCAGGTGTACTCCCTCTCCTTTAGCTCAGGCGTCTCCTCAAACGGGTTGGGCTGGTGCAGCATCTCATATATTAAAATCCCAGTTTGGAACTCGTCACATTTGCGGTACTGAGTAGCTGTGACGATCTCGGGTGCCAGACGTGACTGATCGCGCAACGTGCCAGGGTCTGCAGCCATCAGTGTGTTCTTCTGCTTTGCTTGAGAGAAGTTGCTGATGATGAGGCGGGCTGGACACGTGGCGTTGGCAGCAGCAGCGCTCGCAGAGCTAGCTCCCGAAGAATTGCTGCTGTTGCCATTGTTGTTGGGCTCAACTAAGTCTAGATTCCAGGGGTTGCCAGCTTGGCAGTTGACCAGCAGCAGGTTTTCTAGTCGTAGATCACAGTGGGTCACATGGTAGGGTTTCATGTGCTCCAGGCCAGAACACAGCTGGAGGAGCAGCAGACAGACCTGCCGCTCATACAGCTCGGGGTTTTTGGCGTGTCGGGTCACGCCTTCTCGGACAAAGTCAGCCACTGTCTGAAAGGGGACTTCTCGCGTGATAACCACCACACGGCTCCTCAAGCGACCGGCGGTGTTCATGTGACCTGTTGATGGGGATTCCTCTAATTTACTATTTGGTGCTTTGGAGTCCGGCACCTTGGTTTCATTCATACCCTCTTTCGCTTTCCCCTTCAGCCTGTTTCCGTCTTCCTCCTCCTCATCCTCTTCTTCCTCTTCCCAAGGCAGCAGCCTGGCAGGGACGTCAGCCAGGAAGTGGCCACAGTCCTGCTGGATGTTAAAGTGCAGGGCCAGACTCTGTCTCACTGCCAGGCTGTGGAAAAACTGCTGCTGAGTCTCCTTCACTTTGCTCCGACAGATCTGCAGAAGAACGGGCGATGAAGAGAATGTTAACAATCATGTAAGGCATGATGCCTGCCCCAAATTAACAACCTGGAGACAATAATGATATTAATTCCAAATCTCAAACATACTATTAATTGACTCTACATTTCATTTTCAAAATTCTTTATCCCTCTGTTTTACTTTGATCCGAAGAACACTGATGCTGATAACGTCATTGAGAGAGGCGAGCCCATGCGGTTAGACACTTGTGGCATCGCTCCTCTGTTTCCTAAACCAGACTGACAGCTTCTGCAGCAATGTCTTTCACTTTGATCAAAGCCCAAAGAGGAGAAAATTCCTCAAGGACATTGAGGAGGAGGAGTCTTTGGTATCATCAACACTTTTGCTTAACAGTTGCTTGAATACCAACAACTGGAGTTTTATTTTTTATCACATTATGGTCCTTTTCTTTCATATTCCTACACCAGAATCCAAAAGAAGAATGGCATTTAAGAATTTGAAAAATTCTGGCTGACATTTCATCCATATTTCAGTGCCACTGACTCCTTGAATTCTTTGGAGAAAGAAGAATCTAACAACAAGTCAATGAGGGAGGAAGCCACACAAGTGGGCTGCATAGAAGTGGAGAATTGGGGAACTTTAATGTGGAAGTTGAGGCTTGTTTGCTTGCTGCTGCTCCTCACTGGAGAATTATGAAGCAGAACTTTCCCACGAGCCTGCTGTAAATATGAATGCAAAGCTTTAAAGTGCAGTGCAGTGCTGTGAGTTTCATATCGTGTAAATCATGCAACATTCACCTCTATCAGCATCAGAACCCCTATTCACTTCCTCTTTATTCATCACATACATAAATGTATAGAAAGATCAACACATGCACACACGGGCTTTACGCACAAGGTAAATAGGATGACTATTAGGAAGAAGACCACACAGTCTACCAACAGTCAATAAGTTATTCCTTAAAAGCCTATTTTAGAGTTTAGGTTAAATGTGCATCTATATCTATATACATAAATATAGTATGGGTGAGAATACTATTTATCTAATTATATTATTGTTAGTTCTAAGTTTACAGATCTTGAATTAAGTTTACATTTTATTCAACGCAATACATTAATTACAGAAACTGTTAGAGCTAAAATAACTTCTAATGAAAGTGTTGCAAAGCAACAGAAATCGAGCAACAAAGAAAAGGTCATTTTTCAAAGCTAAAATCTCACCTTGATTGCGTAGTTGACCAATGGATCCTTGGAATAGGAAGCAGTGTAGTACACAGCATCCCCCGCCTCACAGCACGGTTTCCCAGTGGTCAGCCGGAAGTGGGACCAGCTATCAGTGCCAAATCGTAAGTGATCCTTCTGGCCAGCCATGAAACGGTCTTCACACTTGGCTGCCAGTTTCCGCAGCGTGTCAGTGTGGAGCCCCCGGATCCTTCCCACAACCTCGTCCCAACTGTCTATGCCCCTGTAAAGAGCAGATCTCTGGGGCCTGCAGCACCCTCCTCCTCCTCCTCCTCCTCCAGCTGCAGCAGCACCTCTTCCAGTTGTCCGAGCCTTTGAAGCAAGAGACTCTACACTTCGGTAGCCCCTCTTTTCTCTGCCAGTGGTGGTGCTGGGCGCAGAAGCAACTTGGGAAACCAGGCAGGATACGCTGTTGGCTGGACGGCTCTTGTTGGTGGCATTGGTGGCAGCTCGCCTCTCCAGGGAGTCGCCGCTCTCCTGATCGTGGACTCTGTGGGGCTCGGAGCTAAGTGAGGAGCTCTGACTAGCTGTCTCCCAGGTGGAATCCAAGTCGTACAGGGGGTTAGCCACACTCAGGTTGGTACCCCCAGGTTTGGCCTCGGCCCGCGGTTTCAGCGCCCCTTGCATTGGCTCTTTGTTCAGGCTAGGTTCTGTACTGGAGCGAGGAACAGCTTTCTTGGGTAGCGGTGGGGGTGTGGGCTTAGGGACTGGCTGGTCAGCTAGGTCGTCCAGGTCTATGGAGGCCAGGGTGTCATTAGATGCTTTGATATTCCGTGGCTGTTTCAGCGGGATCATGTTTGCTCTGGACTGACCTGAGGAGAGGAAAGATCACAACATCTTCACTATTGAAGAAATAATTCAAAATTGAACAGAAAGAACATTTAAACCACTGATGTATATAACAGAGGACAAAGAACCTGAAGTTATAGAAATAGCAGGACAATAAAAAGTTAAATCTGACCTTTGTATCTCCAGTAAACCAGACAAAGCAGCATTTATGGTGACCAGCCCACTTTGTACAACAGCACAATTAAAGCTGTATATCAACAGGCAGAAGTGCTGCTTCTTTAATTTCATTTATTGTGGGCAATAACATCTAATCTGACTAGATTAAGGCCCATGTCTCTTTCACATCCCCACTTCGTGATTTGTCGTCACAAAAGAAGTTCTGAACTGAATAAACAACTGAAGCCAAATTTTCCACTCTTGCACCTCCATCTCCCTCAAGCCTCAGCAGAGATTGTTGGTTCTCACACATGGCCTGTCCACACGCCCACTGGCTCAGTGCTCATGAGCTCACTGACAAAAAGAGAAGCTGACCCCAGGCTGTGTGCTATGATGTTAGCAAACTGAACTGCAGGGCCCGAAGATAACTCAAGCCAGTGAATTGGGCATCTTGGCACGAAGTCTTCCAACCACCCAGCTGACTGTCTCAATCTGCCCGTTCTGCAGCGAGGTTTAAAGAGACAGCATGGTGAGCGTCTTCATCAGTGGGGTGAAGTGACCTTCTCGTTAAGAGGATAGCGGTGATGAGGGCTTGGAGGATGGGGGATTGACAGGGCCGTCTAGATGCCTTCTCCGGCAAAGGAGCCACGGCTGAAGATGGGTCAAAGACAAATTGGAGTGACGGGATTGGAATAGCCAGTAAATTATACAAGCCTAATCCTCCGACTCACACAGGAATATCCAAATGTTGATCTTTTCTTGTGAGACAACAACTTTCAAACCATTTTTTAAGTGCGTTCTTCTCCTTCCTCCAGCAGCAAGAGGACGGTTACTGAGTAGTCCTCGCACGTAGACCACATTTCCAGGGTTGTAAAGAGCCTTAAATAGAAGGATGGAAGTAACTAAATCTGTCCTGCTAATCCTGCCCAGAATGAATGTGTTTAATGTGTCACTCTACCAACCCTTCTTGTGATTTAACTTATTACATAAGCCTGTTGCAGCTTAATTTGAAAACATTGTGTGCCTTCTCATGTCAAAATCCAAGTTTAAAATTATTTGTGAGTTTATTTTCTGCTACAATAAAAAAAAACTCCACTTGAACTGAAGAGCTTATATCTTGCTTCTCAGAAAACAGCTTAAAACAATTATATCAACATTAAAATATCTTAGCTGAAATATGTCCAATGACAATTGCAAAGGTCAAAGCTCTAAAAATTTGCTATTGATATTGCAACAAGTGAAAAATGCATAAATTCCTGCAAATATGGCACTGAATGTTTACAAAGGCAAATATACAAGATCAGATGTACAAGAACAGGCTGAAATACAACTTATTCGCTTCAAAATAGTTTGATATATACAATAAAAATACAATTCTGAATAAGAAATATGCTCTATTAACATTACTGTACAGTGACCGCTGCTTCGCAGACACAGAGGTCAAATGTTTCTATATTTTCATGTGGACTTCCTAACAAGTTAACTTAAACTTATTTGACCTATATCCATCTCCCGGAGCTATTTGGAGTCGATACAATAATGCAAACAAAAACAAATGCACACTTCACTAATAAAAGTTAATCGTCTTTAACCTGATAGCAGCAATATCAGTTAGACACAGAATTTATTCAAATTAGACAAACCATATTCTCAGTTCCAGCAAGCTGAGACTATGGGAGCAAGCAAATGGACTTGTTGCCAAATGAGAGCGATTATTCAACCATCCAGCTGAAATAAAATTAACTCTGACACTGTAGGAGGAGGTGATGTGGGAGGTGGGTGAGATAAAGAGAAACAGGGGAGTGGAACGAAGCACGAGCAGTGGAGTGGGTGGTAGAGGTGTTAGGAGTGAGGGGTGAGGCAAACAGAAAGAAATATAAAGAGGCAGGAGGAAATGGTAACTGGTTGATAAGCAGAAAACACGTAGGAACAAAACAGCAGATGGAAGGAAACAAATTCATGGTGACGACGAGGGAAAACAAGCAAAAGCGCCTACCTTAAAGTTTTCAGGTAGACAAGATAAACCATCTGAAGCGGGAGGCAGAGGCAGAGTGACTTCACTCTGCTTCCATCCCTGAGAGTCTGAACTGCGCCACTGATGCCAACAGACTCAACGCTCCCACCAACACTAGATCATTCTGTGCATGTGAAACATCGACGAGCAGTGTGCCGCCTCCTGCCTGACGCACAGAAGCGTGTGCTCGTGTGTATATACGAGTGAGTGAGAGAGGCTACAATCTGAACACGGGTTTCAACTAAAACGTGTGAACAGAGCATATTACTGAGTGTAAGACACATTGGAGAGAGTGAGAGTGAGGCTCAAATATGTGACTGGGGAAATATAAGGAATTGATTTTGTTTATCTCAAGGTCTGATGAGCACAGGAGACTTCAAACCAGCATCAAAATCTGCTCCTGCTCTTCCACAGCAGAGGACGGATATATACTCTAATCTCTGTTCCTGATTCTTATTAATCTGAGTATAAGGGAGAGTCCACCAAGTGAAGGAATGCATCGGATTGATGCTGGTTTTAATGTAACCACTGTGTTGATGTGACATTTGATAATTACAGTTTTAACATGCATGCAGACAAACACACACCTTGCTCTCTATACACAATCAAACATTCCTGCCATGTCCTTAGGCAGCAATACGTGAGGAATTCAATTTCAATTCAATGATCCTTCTAATCCTCAGATATGCCATACAGCAGTATCTATTAATGAGATGTCCACTGACAGTCAAGTAATCCTAAATGGGCTCCAAACAACGGCTGCCACAATACAGCACTGTTAGAATAATGTAATGTCAATGTCAAAAGCTGATATTATTACAACCCATGTCAACTTTTCTGCAAAAACAAGCAGTCAGGCAATTAGACAGAGGATGACAAAGGGTAAAATAGTGCACATCCGTAATAATGACGAACAAAATAAGGGTGGATCCTAGACCAACATGGGCAGAGGGAGATCCACAAACAGCAGCGATAAACACATCACACACTACATTCTCTGTGTTGATCATGTTTGAAGCAGATTTCTAGTCTGTGCATGTCTCATCATGGCCGGAAATTAGGTGGAAATTAGAGGACTATTTCCAAGCTTGGAGTCTGTGGGAGAGAAGGTGTTTTGATTTTTGTGCTCCAGCTGTTTTAGCGAGGAATAAATTATGTCTTGTCACACAAGGAGGTGTGTTGTTGCTGGAGAAACATTAAAAGGGTTATTTTAGGAGAGACGCTGATGAGTGACAGACCCTAGTGTTATTGATCCGCTAAGTAAACATTCCCTCGTGACAGGACAGCATGGCGTTAGACTTATTGTGATTTGAGATTTGGTATTGATACTTTTTATTTGTAGCATCTTTTTCCATCAAATGTGAATGATGCATTAGCACTAGCACTGACTCCAGTGTGCATGGTATGGTGTGGTATGGTTGTGAGCTCTTGTTATTGTGACATTTGTGATATTGCAATCTTTGTTACTGATATTTTTACCATATTTTAACTGTGACTTAGCAAAATACATTACTAACGTTTACTTTCTCCTTAAACCAAGTAGATAACTTGCTGTCTGCTAACCGTTAAGCCTTTGGTCCAGTCCGTCAGATGATCTTTTCCAGGAATTTAAGAACATTGTGACTTACTCAGGTGGGTTTCCACAGCAGGAACTCGGGTCTAAAACTGGTTTGTGCCCATGGTGTGGACATCTTTTTTCCTTTTTTCTTCTTTTTTTTACAAAGCTCTTCAAGGTTTTGAAAATCAACAAATATAAACAATGCCTCTATGCTCTACGCCCCAAGGCTGATTGTTCAACAAACCAACCAGTCATCTTTCAGGTGTTGCTCTTACCCAAGTTGCTGTAGGTGGCGCTGTATGAACTGGAGGCAGGAGAGTGGGAGTGATTTGAATGATTCCCATCCTCCTCTGGCTCTTCAAGGCTGGCACTGCCTTCACTGGCTGAGGCTGCAGTGGCAAGATGGCCCTCCTCCCCCTCTCCGAGCCCCAGCCCCAGATTCACTTTGGCAAGCAAAGAGGCCGCACTGGGCATCTCTTGATCCCTCGCATTACTGGCACTGACTGGTACCTGACTGCAGAGGAAGGAAAACAGGAAATAATGGTTAATTTAGTCTGGTGAATAAAACCTGTGTGGTTAAGAATGAAAAGAAAAAAAAAGATGGATGATAGAGCCGTTTCACTACCAGGACATGAAGTGTTTATGGATGTTAGATGAGCTTCTATTGATTAAAAACCTCTAATCTATCCTATTAAACTCTACCTAAGCACAACACTGGGCCTCACCTCTCAGGATATGAACAAAACTAACACAATAATGTTTTCATTTGGGCAGTGTTTTTCATTAGCTCCACAGAACATGATCACTACACACCCACCTAATAAATATACAAGCGCATTCTTCTCAGTAGGTGATGGATTTGATCCACCATAGCCATAGGCGGGGGTTGTTCCGACAGTTAATTATACAAAGTCCTCATTACAAAATCATGACATATTATCATCATTTGCCATTGCTCAGGGGCATGACTTTTCAGATGCAAATATAAAGGAAGTGACAAGCCAGCATCTTCTATGTACACCACCTCCATGTCATCATATCATGAAAACAGATTCAACAAAATCCTCAAAAGGCTGCGATAATTGTTTGGTGTTAGTGACATTCAAGGGAGTCATACATAAATTGGAATTTCAGAGCAGGGTTTATTGAATGACAATAAAATGCTATAATGCTAAATAATTCTGCCTTATAATTTCACAACATTGTGGAAAAATAATGATATAATCTAATGAGGCAGGTATATTCTCCTCCATTCTGATTCATTTTCTGTCCTAAATATAGTTGAGCCTGGTTGTTTTATACATTCTTGACTTCTACCAAACTATTAGATTGTGAGTTTTGCCTGCCCCTCCTGGTTTGTTTGCCATTCTTGGATTGCTCTGTGTACCAAGCTGTGCCTGTTTGTTGGATGAAGTAAACTTGACAAAAACACTTGCTGCTACACACTTTTTTCACTGTAAGAGATGTTCTCTCTCTCTTTCTCTCTTTTATAGAGAGCTGACTTTTCACTTTCATTTTTTGGCCATAATGGCCATGTGGTAAGAACAACATTCGCATGCTCTAACATGAAGAGTTACAATGTGACATGCACTGTGGATTGAAGAAGCAGCTGTATCATTCTGTTCCACAAAGCATTTTTCTGCAATAAAGAGGACAAAAACATTAAGGGGTAACCAGATCTTTTAGACAGTCACCTGGGTGACGGTGTTTCCCTGCTCCTCTGAATAACCATGAGCAGCTGCTGTTTCATCAAGAGACATCTGGGGCAACACTACTCCTCTTATCACAGCAAGTAAGATGCTCCAAGTGACTTGGTTATCAAAGCCTGACCGGTATACTGATGTGCTAACAGTTTAGTCTCTGCCTTTCAGTGTGACCAGTGTGAGCTTTCAGCCTCAGGCCACCTGTGTTGCAGTCCAGGTTGGGTGACATTCCAATATACTCTAGATTATAACCCCCAATGTAATATAGAAAATAGGCTCCCTGTTTGGCTACACAAATGGTATACAATACTGGTATCCACATCACACCACAACTATGGTGGCATATTATTAACTAATTTGTTAATGGCGTTTTTGCATTGCAAATTGGATTTTTTTCATACAAACCCATATATTTTTTTCTGTTTTACCACAGGGCACCAAGCACAGTAAACAAAAAGAGAAAGCGATAATGGATGCAACGGATGGTGCAATTAGGCTGAAAGTAATGTTTGTATTATACTCGAATCATTTCCTCTGACTGTAGTGTTGACTACACAGGTTCCTCACATGACTAATGGTTCTGTATCACGTAAAAACGCAGCTCAAAGAACAGAGCTACTGCAGGCCTACTGGCAAATGAACATACAAGCTGAGATGAGTCTTCAACTGCCCAACTGATACTGACCATTTCTGAAATATTATAACAAAACTTTCATGACTTCTGCTTCATATAGAATGTGAAAGTTCTGATGAGAACCAATGTCATTTAACCGTGACAAAATAGAAAAATAACAACACATTTGTGCCTGTATTTCTACCCTAGGGCACTATTGTTGACGAAAGCATTAAACCTGACAAGTTTATGAGCCATCTGTCTCTCTTTTAAAGAGGATCAATCAATAGCCTTCATACTGTCGTGGTGGAATACTGTAGCTCTTGCCATCTTTCACGAGCATAGAGCTGATTTAAAAGACTCACCTGTCACATACACAACAAATGAGTAGGTAAACAGAAGACAAACAGTTATTCCAAATCAGAGACCATGCAGTTCAGGGTAATTTAGAAGAAAGTTTCTGACCTCACATGTTGGCTCTGTTCCCTTTTTTGCCCTTCTCTATTCTGTTTCTATGTTTGGATATAAATACCAGCACTGGATAACTGACTAAAAGTACTCCAAATCACCCAAAAAAGCAAGACTGCTGCAGTATGGATCCACAGCTCGAGAGGCCCTTGAAACAATAAATACCTTTATGGCTGCTACGTGTTTCAATGTCAGGACCCGACTTGTTCAGACAGGATGAATCTGCCTCACTACACTGTTTCTTTTCCCTCTGCAAGAAATCTAATGCTGAACAGAGAAATCACGGATCAAAAAGACAAATGACAATATCTCAGAATTCTCTCCTCCCTACAATGTCAACAAAACGTCAAACGGCCTGAGTGATCAGAAGTCTTCACCTGGGCTAAATAAAAGGAAATGCCTTCAGTTGAAGCTTACCCACTGTACCGGCTCACACAGCTTCCCATCTGAAAACCTGAGGCAAAGGTGATCTCACATTCTTAGGAGAGCATTCCAGAGGAGAACCAGAGTCTTTTCTTGCACTTGTCTTTTCCCTGTCTGTCTCTCTATTCTCTATGTTCTCACCTGCCTAAGGTGATGTGTGCTTTCCCGTGAAGAGCACGCCCACTGTTAGCCAATAACTCCACTTCCAGTCAAAGCCCCAGCACATTTAACCCTTGTACTGCCAATCCAGTGTGACTGCTTTATGACCAGTGATCACTGACCTGTTGACATGTCACTCTGAGAGAGGCACACAGTTTATAAAAAGCCTACAATATACAGTATAACACAAACTTTCCCTTGCTTTATAAAAATTGCTGCTTTAACATTAAGTAAAGCATTGTGAGCAAAGTATAGGCATCAACTCACACATTCATTCTGTGGACATAGATCACATTGTCATATTCCTAATATGTTCTACCTAGAGAAGTGAATCTTGCAAAACATGAAGTGTGTAAATTAGTTATTGATTAACAAGCCCACACACCACAGATTCAGCTGTAAACAGCAGGGTCACAAAACAACTTTACAAAAAGACAACAGTTGAAAGTAAAGGCAAAGGCTAGATGAGGCTTATTAAATCTGGTCTCCATGCAGAATAATCTTGTGCGAGGAAACTGTGTGTGAATATGTTTTGTATTGTGTGTTTGTGCATATGCAGGTTTTAAAGACACTGCAACAACTGAGTAGATACTATCCAAAATATTAGGGTGATACAAGGTCATGCATAGGAATACAAAACAACTTCAATAAATTTGTAATGCCGACTTCTACAACAAAACTGGTTTTATTACAATAATAGCTGTTCATCTGTTTTTTTGTGTTTCCTTTTATGAACACAAATTCCATTCTGT
Source organism: Brotula barbata (assembly GCA_900303265.1). Taxonomy (NCBI): domain Eukaryota; kingdom Metazoa; phylum Chordata; class Actinopteri; order Ophidiiformes; family Ophidiidae; genus Brotula; species Brotula barbata. Next base: position 15,690 of record OMNV01006564.1, read on the forward strand.
CCACTGGTCACCATTTTAAAATTACATGATTAATTATACTCCGATATATAAACTGTTATATTGTTCATTTCAACATCTACTGACAGCTGTGTTTGCCCAACAGAACTAATATGAATACAAGTTATAAAGAGACGGGAATACGTGGAAAGAAGATAACTAGCTCTGGAACCGGAGGACAAAAAAGCAAAGAAAAGCTAGACAAGAGACAGAATGGGGCCGAGCTCTTGACAGGATGGAGGAGTGAAATATTTAAAGGTTCATAGAGCTCTGTGTGCGAAGGAGAAAAATGTGGAGGGAGGAGGGGGGGTGGGGGAGTGAAAATTACACACAAAACAGAGTGATGATGGAAAATCAAGTAACTTGAAAACAAAACATAAGTCCAAAAAGATATGACTCATGGAGTTGGAAGAGTGAAGGGAAAAACAGATAGACGAGGATGTCAAAGTGTGACAGATCAGATGTGAAGATGAACTGGGAATGTTAACATAGGCTTTGCATGGCCTAAACTGTTTACAAGAGTCTGACTCCAAACAGAAACAAACTAATTTTGTTTGTTTGGTGAAGATAACGACCACACATGTCAAACTGACTTATGTTGTTTATAATATAATTGGATAAAATCTCTCACTAAAATTTTGAAAAGATTAGAAAAGAATGCAGCCAAGGAAGAGAGAGGCAATGTTCCAACCAGGCTATTTCAGACAGATAGGAAGAGATAGGGGACAAATCAGAAATTCATACATACATATCTACAACTCTGCCCATTCAACAGTCACATCTCTGTTAGGTCTACTATAGTTTAGATCAAATAATGATTTTTTTACCCTTTATTTGATTCAAACATAAATTTCTGCACAGATGGTAACATCAAACGTAAGCATAATTGCTGTATGTTTTTACAATACTTGCTTAAGGCAATATCCAATCTTAAGGATAACAGGAGAACAAGATTCATCACAAAGACTTGTAACAAACTAAGGTTGCCTCTTGGAGTGAGAACCACTGAACACAAGGTCTTCGGTTAATACATGTCACCGGTAACCGTTGGAGCTCACATAGAATAACACACAGCCGGTGTGGTCCAAGATACAGCATCCCTATCACTATCACAGGATTAGCTGGCAAAGGTTGAAGAGACGTAGGTGAGATCTAACTTAACTATTGCAAGTGGGAGTGCTGCTTTCAAAATGATTCATTTGATGAGTAAGGGGGATGCAAGCAGAACGTGTATGAATATTCTGAATTTCACGATCTTCCACATAAATACATATTTAAATACAATTTGAAGGAAAACAATATTCAATTTACAGCATCTCAGAGTCAAAATATCCCAGTGAAGCCTCTTTTATGTTAAAAATAAACAGGAAAAACAGCTTCAAGATGATTTTGTGATCTTAAACATGACTTTAACATTGATATTAAGTCTACTCTTGTCACTATATCTGAATAGATGGACGGACAATGGACAACACTCAAATATTACCTGATGTCGCTGGACTTAAGATCGCCTTCTGCAGCATGTGAGCCTGGTGTTTGCCCTGGACTTAACGGTCTGGGTTCCTTACTCTCTTTGGTTGTCATCAGTGCAGTTTCTCTGCTATCTTCTACCCGTAGTTCTCCCTCCCCGTCACCAGGGGTGCTGCCACCTTCTGGTTTGTAAGTGAAGATGATGGTTGGCTTCTGGGTGGGATCCTCAGGTTTGGCTTCAGTAAACCAGTGATGTTGTTGGACTGGTGGAGGGGGGAGCATGTGAATAACCGTTCCATCGAGACCCACCAGCTTTCCCTTCTCCTTCTCTACATCCGCCTTCTCTCTCTGCTCATCTTCATCCTTCCGCCGACGGAAAAAACTCTTAAAAGAGATCCAGCGTTTAGGTTTGGTGCTGTCTGCTGAAGTACGTCTGGCCTCTCCCCCACCTGGACTTGTTTCGCCTTCAGCGGTTCGCAGAGGAGAACTGGAGGCGGAACCCTTGGTCCAGTTGCTAAAATGTCTTTGAAGGATGTTAGAAGCGTGGTAAGGGGAAGATGTAGATCTGGGAGGAGGAAAAGGGGCACTGGGCTCTGACTTGGCAGTAGAGAGTGGGACAGCAGCAGAGGCACTCTGGGATTTTGACAACAGTTTTGATGGTGTGTCCTTCTTTGGTTTGGAAAGACAACCGTCAGTTGAGGAAAAGATAGACTTGGGTCGGTTGACCGTCTCATTTGTGGCGTCAGGTGGGAGGGCATACAGCTCCTCTGAACTGAAGGTTTTGGTCTGTGCTGACGGCGAGTCCGGAGGAGACTGGGGAGGCTGAATGGAGGCCACAATCTGTGAAAGCACGGCACTGGCCTCCTCCCGATGGTTGACCACTGTCCCAGATGAGAAAGCTACAACTGTATTTTCCTCTTTGCTGACAGTTGTGTCCCCACTTGACTTCTGATTGTAAATTACTGCATTTACTGTGGGGGAATTCCTTGGTATGTTTGCAGTGATGGCAAGAGCAGTGGGAGGATTTATTGGTGTTGTGAGACATTGAGCCCCTGCTGTGGAGCTCATTACAGTGCTTGTCACAGTGATAGAGTCTGTAGTGGTTCTAGATTGAAAATGGGGTGCTTTCGAAGGTTCGGTTGGAGATCTTGATTCTTCAAGAGAGGCTCTCTCTGATGTTCCTCGACCAGAGATGGTTTTCTCAGTTGAAGCGGACTGCACACTCTCTGAAGACCCAATCTCTTCATAAGTGTGGCTGGCCACCCTACTGCCTGCCCCTTTAGGCTGTGGTAACTCCCCACTAAGTCCTAGAAAGCTCTTGTACACAGCTAAGTTGTCATAAGCGCTAGGATTTATAACAATAGGTACCTTGACAGCATTCTTCGAGCTACGGGCATAAGCTGGCTCATCTCGAATAATAATGGGGAAAGGAGGCATGCCTGCATTGTTGAAGCTGTTAAACTTGATTTCTGATAAGTTGGGGGATTTCACAGGTACAGTCCGCGAGGATGACAGCCCAGCAATTGGAGAAGTGGGAGCTGACTTGTGACTGTAGTGTTGAAGTGGGATAGCAGGGCCAGCTGTACTACCAATACCTAGATCCACTCTAGGAATCTTCTGACGTGGACTTGTGCTTGATGTCCACACCTCTTGGTAGCGTATGCTGCCTGGTTTTTTGCGGGAGGCGGCTGACAAGGCTACAGAAGTCAGTGTTGTTGGCGTGATGGGAGAAGATGGAGAAATAAGTGAGGATGGAGACTGGGGCAGGCCTAAAGGAGTGCTACAAAATGAGACAGGACTGGAAGGTATGGACAAATTTTTGGATTTGGGGTCTGAACAATGTTCATCTTTGTTGGCCATGGATGCGGACACATCCACTACAGTGTAAGGCTTACAGATCAGCGATTTCTCTAGGTTGACCACACGATAAGGTTTAGCTTGCTCCTCGGTTGGACTAAAACTAATAGTGACTGGCTGTCCTGGAAGGGCCTGAGGCATTGGTAAACCCTCTCTCCCATCCTGATCTTCTAATCTAATGGCCAATACAGCCTTATGAGTTTCGGTCACCTTTGGTGGACTATGTGCTCTATGCATTGGAAGCTTGTTTGAAGGAGAAGTGCACAGCATGGGTGTCTTGGAAGATGATGAGGAATGCAAGCCATTTCGAAGAGCACAGGGGGCACTGCTCCCACTGCTGGAAGTTGTGCGGGAGTCCTCTGGTAATGATGATGAGGATTCTGGAGAAGTGGTGGATTCTGAATTTGACAAAAAGCCACTCCCTTGAATGTCACAAGGTCCATATGGGAGAAGAGCCCCATTGGATCCCATAGATGGGTATCCATTCAAGATCTCATCATAGCTATCATCATAGTCAACAGCACATATCCGCTGTAGTGAGCGGTTGCGAAGTGGCACGGTATTCCACTTTTTTCCAGCAGCAAATGGCACTGGAGACAATGTGGCAGCACGGAAATTTGCAAATCGTGGTTGGCCTCGCATACGGATCTCCATGGCCAGTAACTCTTCATCACTTTCATCCCAGCTCTCATGTTCATCATCATCCCTTTCACTGTCTTCCTCATCCTCTTCCTCATCATCTTCATCTTCACTAGAAAACTCTGGGTAACAATAGCGCCCTCCCTCGGTGCTGATAATCTCCGTGCTATCACTGAGGGATACCCGTTTTTGGGCAGCCCCACCACCACCGCTGCTGCTGCTCCCTATGGCCAGACAGCTGGACGCTGGAAGGCCTCTTTCTAAAGACCGTCGGTATGAGCTACTGATTCGTCCCCAAAACAAGTCCTTGGACTCACAAAGAGGATTGGGACCAGGGCCCAGCCCAGCTATCTCCTTTAAGACATCTGTTAGTCCACTGTTATTGTTATTTCCACTTTGGGTCCGTGGGCTAAGCTGTTCATAACACTCTATCTCCGCACTGCCATCCTCTCCGTCATTGTTATTACTGGGCCCACGGTGCCTTTTATGGTTCAGCCCATTGCGATTCCAGACTGTAAAGGCTGATGTTTTGCCCTGCTCTCCTGCATTTGGTGGTCGCTGTAGGTTCCCATCAGAATCCAGGCCTGATGAGGAGCAGGGCAGCATCATAGTCGGCTTGACCGCAATGGTTGGCTTCTTGGCCACTGGTGGACGGAAGTGTCCAGAGCGGACAGAAACACCTCCAGCCCTCTGGGAGCTGCTGGTAATGTTCGGATTGGCCCTGGCTGCAGCAGGGGTTGGATTCTGCTGCTGAGGTGGTGGAGGCTTCTGCACAGAAGGAGTCTTTCCTCCACCACTAGGGCCAATACAATGCAGACTCTTGGGTTTAAAACAGTTCTTACACTCTCCTGGTTTCCACACGTGTTCTGTGAAGGTGCTGCACGCTGACATGGCTGCTGGCCCAGTGAAGCACCCTGCTGGTTCAGTGAACAGGAAACCCCTCCATCAAGCTGCTAGCTTGTAGAACAAGCTGTTGTATGGCAATGATGGCTACTTCAAGCTTCTGGAGTGACAAGTACTGGACCTAAAGAAAAAAGATGAAACCAATGATAAGATTGCACAAAAAATTTGTAAATTACAACAATCTCATGGCTTTTCCACAAATATTACACTTCAAGAATTGAATAGAGTAATTACAAGATAGTTCATCACAAGTGGGCATTGACGAGTGACCAAAATACTGAGCAACACAAGGATAATTAGGAACTAATTAGACAGCACACAATGACACCCAATCTCACAGCTGTGCAGAAACAAAGATTAACTAAGTTGCAGGAAGAGGAAATCAGAAAATCTGTGAGATTCAAGAGAAAAAAACGGTGACAGAAAACAGTGCTGTACAGTCTCCATTAGGTGGCAAACTTTCTCTGCTTTACAGCCAGTTAATCCTAGAGGGAAATGAACTCTATCCTCCTAAACCACAACAGACTATGAGAGGAGAAGGACAGAAGTGAAGAGGATTAAGAGAGCTAACTCGTGAATAGCTGTCCTGGACTGTTGTAAGCTCTTTCAGCCAGGTTTAGGTGAGATAAAGTAACTGAAACTATCACTGAAGCAAAATCTCACTGTTCTTAAATCCTTGGAACTCCAGCACAGTTGTCTGATGAATGCCATATTTTCATAGCTACAAGGGTGAAATTAAATATTCAGAATTACACATTAGAAATTATTTCTTATTTCCTGTTTTCGACACCAACCAGGCCACACTCTGTGGTGTGGGGAATCCATAACCTTATTTTTACCGTTAACTGTTTAACTGTTTACTGTTGTATTTTTTGTGATCCCTGGTTTATTTCACAGATCATACAGCTGGGTAATATGTAGTTCTGCGAATACGGTGCTATATGGTGGATAATATTCAAAGATGACACGTGAACTATTAAGTTTCTAAAATCCATCCATAAAACATTTGCGTGTTATCTCAGTTGAACAATATACATGCAGCCAAATGCAACAACTTCTGCAATAGTACACTGATACCAAAGCCATAGACAACACAAGTGGCTGAGGTTAACTATTTTGTTAAAAAAGGATCACAAAAATCTTTTAACTGTATAAATTATATCAAGTGGCAGTCTTCACAATATTTCTACAGCTGGAGACTTGCTTTGATAGGCTTTGAATCCTGAAGGTTGAAAGGGTAAACTATAATAACTAGAAATAATAAAACCTGGATGTGAATAGCAATCGCACAAAGACAGTTTGAACATTTTGCAAACTCCAGAGAGAATAAGAGCAAAAATGAGAATTCAAGGTGGCAAATCCTGTACAGAAGGATATTACAATGACAACACCCTGGACTTGCCCAGGCCAGACACAATAAACCAGGAACTCAGACTGAAACTTTGCTGATGGGTGGGGGTAGATTTATCCTGTTCTGCTGCACCAGCCACATACTCATAAGAAGCAAAGACTAATTCTAGTAATTATATTCCAAATCTTAAAAGTGTTGGGAAGCACTTGGACCTACATAAACTTGATGAACAACCACAAAAACAGCCAATAAATATGAATTACAGAATCCACTACATATTTGTGCATGATCCGTGACTGCTGGGAAAGGAGTTGTAATTTAGATGGAAAACAAACATAATTCTCTGGACAAAAGCATCCAAAATCAATTCATGAACTCCAGGCTCCTGTCCTCCTTGACACACAAAGGGACAAATTTAAGACTGTTTTTGTCACAGCTGTGATGCAGCTGTGCGCCACAGCAAGCCAGCAACAATAAAGCAAATCACAAGAGTCCTTGAGACTTAGGATCAATATTTAAGAACCTTACTGAGTAAACGTGGACGTTTCACGATGTTCTGACTGAGTCCATCAGAAGAGATTTTGCTATACCGTTTATATTGAGGGAGCGATAATTTTAATATTTCCGGTTATATCAGACAATTGTATTGTAACGTGCATTCTAATTTTCCATTCTATTTCCTTGTTTCTGGTTTTATGTTTCTGATCACACCATGAAGATCAACAAATATCAAGAATTTAATGTTTGAGAACCCTGAGGTGTGGATATTACGGGATATATTTACTTTCCCCTCAGCTATCATTATAATTCAGGTGGGTAGAAATCTGTGCGCCTTACCTCTAGAGGCAGCGGATATGAGTTGACTCCATCAGCCAGAGGAACTTACTTAGAGCTTCTCATTAAACTCAAGGGAAAAGGTAGTGCCATGTTGTCACTGACAAAGCCCTGCAACATCTAATCTGGGATGACAGCTATTCCTCTGAGATACCAGCAATCCCATCTGGCCAACAATCCTTTCTTAATCCAGCCAGACCTGTATTTTTAGTTAACACACACAGCATGGAGCGAGTCATTAAAATATGATTACTCCACGCACACCGAGCAAAAAGAAGGGGTGGGGGTGGGGGACTAACACTTCTTGCTTATGTAATCTTCTTTGTAATTCCTGTTGAAGAAAATGATTCTATCTGTGGACAATTTCTTCACAATAGTGTTCCTGCTCATGGCAACGAGCCAAATCATTGACTGCTATTTTTGTGTTACCTATATTATGTAACTTGTATTACATAACACCACTGATGGGCGATAATTTTACAAAGAAATACAGAAAAGTCTCCATTAAAATTACAGAACCATTTACATTTGGACATTTTAGAGAAGGAATGTGTAACATAAAAGAAGAAGAAAAAAAACACAAGAAAAAGAACACAAACACACTCATAAATACACACCATATACACACAGAAATGCAATTACATAACTATAAACATGGGTTTTCTCTGTAGGTGGTTCCAATTGTTTCACTGTGGAATGGTGAGTGGATGCACCTCAACTGTCAAACACTTTGGGTAACAATTTTGATGAAAGCGATAAAGCCACATGAAGCCAGCCTCAGGCAATTTTGGAAGTGAAGACAAATGTCAGATCATCATATCGATGTAGAAATGAGTGGATAATGACATTGAACAGCGGATGGTAATCTTGATATAGATCAATATTTTCTTGTGTTTAGAAATACAAAAAAAACACAATAGCCCTTTTTGTCCACACCGTGTACGTTTTTTCCCCCCTGTTACTTTGGTTTATACTGACAGAATGTTCTGTCATCTCCCTGTCCACATACTTGTGTTCGTTCATTTTTCTCTTTCATTCTCTCCTCAGAGATATGTAAATCTTCTACTTCCGTTGATGCTCCTTACTTCAGATTGTACACACAGACGCAAGTGCTAACAACTGCAACTACAATCCAGGCTGTATATTAATTTGTAAAGGTTCAATGCTAACAACAATAGAGCGAGCGAGCGAGAGAGAGAGAGGAGTGAGAAAGAAAGAGGGAGAGAGAGATGAATAATTCTGGTATTTACCTTTGCATTTATGCATTTTTGCCTCCCAACAGGTATATGTTAGATTTCAAAGAGATTGTGTGATTGATGTGTGATGCCATCCAGTGAGTGACACTTGCAAGTGTCCACAGGGTGTGACATTAAGAGGCATATACAGTATATTCAACCCTTTACTACGAAAGGCCTTAAATTTTGCACCATCATTTCTTCAGTGCAGCTCTGTATTTACCAGGTGGGTAAAAAAAAAGTTTTCTCATCCCCAGCAATGACAAAACTATTCGACCCTGTATTTGAATTAATCTTCTTTTGCTCCTCCCATAGTTTTGTGGTCATGGATAAAGAATGCCCAAAAATACAGTAACCTAAAGACATGGTTTATATAAAAGACACAGTTCTATTTCTTCAAACAAAAACATGCAATGTGGTCTCAGCAAATACAGAGAAGCACTATTTTGATCAGTTGCTCCATAAAATGGCCACAAATGGTTAGCATATATGGCCCTAAGTGTCTAAAAGAGTAGGAGCAACATCAATTTGAAATTTATCTAGACAATATACAAGGCTGATCGTCAAGATAAGAACAAAAAAACAATTGAGAAAAAAATCAAAACAGACCATTTGTGTGTTCGTGTGTAAGTATGAGCAACCATCCGTCTGTTGGAGATTAAAATCACATAAATAGATCCCACAGCTCTGGGAAGACAATGAACACACACATACTTACAGATCTTTGCCTAAATGCATGATTAAAACCTGCATTGCCCTAAGAAATCAAACTTGTGATTTTACTGATGATGGCTCAAAGCCTCAAACTGTCTGACAGACCGTCATGCATGGGAAACTTCAGACAATAACAAAAATCATTTGTCTTACTAAAACTATCTATCATATACAACAGAAAGTCCCAGAACTGATCTCTTGACCTCTCTTGCTTCTATGCAACCATGCTTGGCAGAGCAACTAGTGCAGACCACAGCTCGCCATTCAGATGAGATACAGCACTGGCCAAAGATATGTGCCCATCTGCTCCTGATTTGATGGTAGCAAACACAGTATGGGCTAGTGCCAGGCAACAAATCACACAACACCTGCTGCTTGATGCTGCTCCTGCCAAGACACAAGCCCCATGGGATTGCCAAGCGAGCCTCAGATTTGTACTGTGATAAGAATAACTTCTGATGAAGAAATGCTGAGAAGTTAGCTTTAGTTAACAGACCCTCTCTGATGTTGGCAGTAAGACAAGTGCTTACTGGGAATTTACCGGCTGACTTGCGTATAGTTTTACAGATAGCAGAAAAGTACTGCCACTATCTCTTATAGAATTGGATTTTCTGCAATATAAAAATATATTTAATGAACATGGACTCTTTGTGGCTGCAGCAAGAAGGTTGTGGGTTTGAATCCCGGGGTCGAACTGTGTGGAGTTTGCATGTTGTTAGGTTAATCACTCCTGCCGTTGCCCCTGACCAAGGCAAAGTGGAGGATCTGGAGTAGGTCCCCAGGCGCTGTTTTGTGTGTGTGTGTGTTTACATGTGTTGGCTGCCCACTGCTCATGATTGAGGACGGGTAAAAATGCAGAGAATTAATTTCCCTACGGGGATCAATAAAGTACCCATCTTTCTTTCTTATTATGGATCAATCCGATCCGACACAATCCATCATTACACCCTAATTAAAAATCTACACTTGTGAAGCCGATAAATGTTCAGTTTTTGTGGACCTTGGGACCGAGAAGTTGATTCAACTTACAGGTAATTGTTGTGGCCATGCTGTAGTTAGGGGTATTGTTATGTAGGACTGCACACCATGAACAACATGTTACAGACCCCTTTCAATATAATGCAATGTTACTGTATATAACAGCCACTCTAACTATGGCCACAACAATTTCCTTTGAGTTAAATTGCATCTCTAGTACAAAGTCAACAAAAAAATAACATTTCTCTGTATGTACAGATGTATCAAATGAAGTGGCCACTGACGGTATACTGTCTATAATATACACATCAAACGTCATTTAATTGACGTGATTACGCAAAGCTCAAACACAGAGATTTTCAGATACCACATACTGTTCAGCTACCCCTCATTCATCTTTTTCAGTCACTGAATACACCACGCTCGTCTCATTCCTTAAGAGTTACAGCTTAGTACGCTGACATTCCTAACAAATACTCGCTCTGAAGGAGATAATGCATTTATGAACATACTAAGAGTGCAATCAGATGACGACAGTACATTTAGCACAAGTGCTTGCTTCAGCCAGACCAAAGCGAGAGAGAGTCATAATATCCCCTTCCAATTTACGCCAAGATAATTTGATCTTGGCTCAGGCAGGCGAGTGTCGGGACACTTAATTGGTAAGATGGGGACCAGGGGAATCGATAAAGGTGTCTGGTAATGATGCCAGTGGTGGGCCAAGGCAATAACTTATGACATGAAACTCACTTGGTCTATTTTGATAAAGTCATTATCATAATATAATTATTTAGCTTATGCTGATAGTATCATCTGCATGTCACCACATCTTACAGTGTATTTTTTAGTCAGATCGTGAATAATAATATATAATAATGCCAACAGCTCATTAAATGTTAACTTCTTTAGGGAACTTACTAGACACAAACTTTTACTGTCTAGTCATCCTTTGCTGTTCTATTTTGTAATGTGTATTTGTTTACAATGATAGAACCCTGACTTCCTTTCAATATTGACTGGATCACGTTGGTTCTTTGGTTCCAATCTCAACAAGACCAACTTGACCAACAGCAAAGGGAGGTTGATTATGTGTAGATCAAAAGGTTACGTAACAAAGAGGAAATACGCTCCCTAAAAACAAAAAAAGTGAGAAGATGATCAAACTAAAACATGAATTCAGGTTCTGTCACACTCACCACTGGGCAGAGAGGCAACGTTTTCCCCTCAGAAATGTCGGAATGCCAAGATAAGAGATTCATTCAGTACGCGGAACACGTTCATAAGCAGAGATCACCAGAGGGACTGAATGAGGGAGAGGGAGCTCACTCAGGCTGGTACATAATTGTGAAATAACTGATGCTGAAAGCCGCAACCATGAGAAGATGGGATATGGGATTTTCTGCTGCTTTGTGGCAGAGGGTTTGAGAGATAAGACAGTTGTGGCAGTGGGACTGACAAGAGCAGAATGGATATGAAATGAGAGCCGTACTGCAGAGTAAGACGCATGGATGCTGGGAGGCAGCGCTCTCCATTGTTTGTTAAGCCACAGTAAGAATCACGCATCGGATGACTCTCAAATTGTGAATTATTCTAACATTCAAGTTTATCAAACCACAGTTTGAGTATCCTATTGTTTTGGCTCATGAACACAGTGCCTTCGATGAAAATTATGATAAAATCAATAATGATAATGACTAGTGACTTCCTGTTTGCTCTACTTCGGTTCTATGTTCAGGCTAGATATAAAAAGTTAATGCATGCATAATTACTTCACAAAAGGTAATTACAAGGCTTATCTTTTTTGTGTGTAGTCTATAAAAACTAATAACTTACATATAAACTTATGACGCAGAACAGACACTGTAAAATGTGCATGATGAGCATAATCATCATGACAAACAGAAATGGTTCAATAAATCACCCAATGTGAGGGTGAGATGTGTCAGAAACACAGCAGATACACTTAGAGATCTGGAAAAAGCACCAGGGACTTTTATCTGGTGGCTGCCATTTCTCCTCTGAGACAAAGGGGAGATTTTTCACTGTTTTGGGCTCAAGTTTGATGCTGGGCAGTGACAACGGATGGCAAAGAATGAATGTATAACATTTCTATTTTTAGTCCATGAGCACAACTGAGGCCCAGTGTCTCATATCAGGATGTGAGATTTCAACATTGCAGAGGAGTACTACAGAAACGGTATATACTGGATATGCAAATGAATGACTGGTGTGATGACGTGCTGACACTTGGTGAATCAATACTGCCTGATTCAGTGGTCCGTGTGTGTATTCATCAGTCTGGATTCAAAATCAGTCTTGCGCAGTTTGTTTTTCAAAGCTGGTATGTGCTACGCCTACTTCTTAGGAGGAAATTTTGACTCTTAGGTCAAAGTTTGAGATGACTCATAGGACCATTTCTGAAGATTTACAAAGACCAGGCCAGATCAAAATGTCCGTTTAAATGAGCTGAATGGTATGATTTCTATGGGACTGAATATTGAATAGCTTACCTGACATACAAATGAGTAAATACTGCAGTAACACACCTTTCAGGGTTAACCCTGGCCACTTACTCGCCAGTAAGTGGAGTTGATGAATGAAGGAATGTGACTGCATGACACAATTTTCACAGGACAACATAAATGTGGCACCGTGCTTTATAAATGTCCCTCCATGTATATTGGTGAGTATTTACAGCAGAGTAAACAAGCTAAACAGGAGCTTTTAGTGCTCGTATTGAGGAGACAGCAAAGACGAAAACCCAGTGACCTAATTCTAAGCTCCCTTCTTCAAACTGATTCATGGACAGATGGAAGAGCATATGCAAAATTAGAATGCACTGTGCAAACAATTCTTCCTCTCTCACACCTCCAATGAGCTTCACTCATTAGCTACTGGCAATCCATCCCATCAGCTGGACTTTAATAATTTCTCTGAAAGGCTGGAGGTAGCTGCACATTAATAAAGCCAAAGTTATTTCTTAGGAGAACAAAATCAGACTGAGACAAAAGGGAAAAAGGAGAAAACAACACTAAGTAACAACATTCCACCACAGTGTTTGGTGCAAGTTCTGGGAGAGTTATTGCAACTTGGCCTGGGAAAGAGCCAGTGGAGGCCTCTGGGGAGAAGCTGCCTGTTGACCTCCAGACAAACACCAGCTGAGTGGCACAAGGGACCTGGCCACATGTACAAATACACACACACACACATAACTACAAAAAGACAGATTATTCTGGAAAACAGGACACAGACTGTACTGTGAATCCAGTAATAAATATTAGAAAAGTTACTTGATGTCCTTCACTCTGGGTCTCTGTCTCAACAGAGCTAAGCCTGCTGCTATTAAATGTAATCATAATGCTTACTGTCCACTTACAAATATGCCTTTTGATTTTGTTAAATTGGATTATCATATGCTGCGTGCCATTTTAGATGACGATCGTGACTGACTGGGTTAAACTTGAATGTGCACAGTGCACAATGACATCATAATCATTTAAAAGATGTAACTCTAAACATACTTCTAAAAGCCACGCTGGCTACTGCCCAAAATAATTTAAGTGCCATGCCCAGCGCATTATGTAATATTGTATCACTGAATGTCTTTGACAATATTGACCATATTGAGACATAAAGATTGCATTTGTACATTCATTTGATGATGATTTGGCCATAATGATTTAATAATGACACGATACAATTGTTAGATTTGTCATTACTAATTGAGAAATGAAACAACAAAGTAGTGCTGAGTGCGTGTTAAAAGTTCACTGCAATATCATCTATGTATACTGGCACAAATACCATGTCAAAGTAGGGCTTTAACTGTAATAACACATCTAGAAATTCCCAATGACAGCAAAGCTATTGAAATCATAGAAAACAAGTCTTCAGCATAAACCACAAAAAACTCAGAGGAGAGTGGTGGAATAGATCTGAAGACTGTTCAGTCTGAAACCCAGAGGCTTCTTTCCTGCTCTGGTTGATGATGAACCATGGTTAATGACTTAACGCATGTCGTAGGAGGCTGGAAGGGCAGAAAAGATGTCTCCCAAATGTTCTTTCACTCCCGTTGTGATGTGTTAGCCAAGGGAAGCAGAAGGAGGAGAAGAGATGAATACTTGCTTCAATGGAAATAGTCACACTGAGAATGTCATGCAGAGAAATGCACATCCGAATTACACGCAGACAACTGAAGCACTTAAGTAGGTCCATATTATTGCAAAATCTGGCAGGAATATAAATACTAATGCCATCACGGGATTATTCTCGCAACTAATTTCTTGGTCTCTTTGTCTCGTACAGACACAAGTGTCTGTGTTTCATAAATATTTCTCGCTCTCAGTTTCAGTCAAACTCTAAACTCTAAACTTACTATAAAAACCAGCCAAGGGCAGATTGGTGACAGCAGTGAGCTCATGATGCTTTCCTCCCTACAATCCTCTGCTGAGGAACAGAAGTTTGTTTGATACCACAAATACCAAAGGCGGAACTGCAGTGAGAGCTGGGCAGGAATTATCAAAGAAAGTTATTCTGGATTCAGGAAAACACAATCTCTCTCTCAAATATTTTTTGTATATGAATTTCATAAAGCTATGCATACTGTATTGTTAGTTTTAATCAATATGAAAAATTGACTAAAAAGAAGGACATATTAGAAGATGCAAATAATACTGAAAAACGAAAACTTGCGTGCGTAACAGTCAAATTGTAACTTTGATTAACAACACTAAGAGTACATGAGTTTGTCTTATTCTCAGTACATGGGTATCCCAACTCAAGAAAGATAAAAAGATGTAACAGTATCTATAAAATGCTGTATTTTGACACCATACTATCCAGAGACAAAATAAAAAACACGTGAATAGTTTGGAAGCTGCGCAAAAGAAAAAAAAAGCCAGAAGATAAACGTGAAGCTGCTGGAAAAACGTGTCCTACTTTCTTCTCCAAACAATTGCCTGATTCTTCCACAATCCTCTACTCAGGGACAAATACGAAGAGGTCACATATCAGATTGATAAGAGTTCCCAGTTTCCAGCAATAAAAAGTATAATGTTTTGGTGAGTAGACAGAGAGATGGCATTGCTGGACTTTATTGGTCTGAAAGTAATGCAAGGACAGGACACAGGCTTATTTCCGTAATGATTTCACCACGTCTGTTTTTCTGCTTGATAAGTGTGCGGAGAAAGGTCTAACCCAACAAGGAGGCTACACAGCTGCACACCAAAACAACTCAATATGCAAGCCTGAAACTATAGTAAAATCATTATATTCCATAATGAATGAATTATATTATAAAGCGTAATTATAAACGCCATTTCGCTTACATCTGGTGCTGTGTTTTATGTATTACACCCTCGCTGTTCTTTAGTTAACAAGACCAACCCCAAAGTCCTAAAACCAGCAAACAAACCAGCAGCAGAATAATGAGAGAAGGAGGCAACACACTAACGCCATCCTACACCACTACCGCTTCCTGCTGGGATACATAGGGGATGAAAGCAGATGCCTGCAGGTCAAAGGCTTTGAAAGAGAGAGTGAGAGCCTATGTATGTATAATAATTTCATCCTCCACACTTCTACCAGCACAAAACTGTCTCGCGGGTACACACACGTGTGTGAAATGGAACCTGAACCTCAGCTGTGAGGGAGAGCTTTGCTGGCAGAAAGGTTTTCTCAAACATTACTTGCTTACTGATCATTTCCTTTCCTGTCACTGTGTTAAAGGGCACTTCAGACGCCTTTAACCCTCTCCTCTAAGACACATAACAATCATTTCTGAAAACAGCAGTTCAACCCTGACTGGCAAAACAAAACAAAACAAAACATTGCATGGTGTTAAGATTCTGTTACAATACGAGAGAATAATCACAGCATCGACGTGGTCCAAAGGGAGTAACCAAACCCTATTGTTATACATTTTCTAAAAGCAGTGAAATGCTGTTGAGAGCAGCTACAGCAGAGCATAGATCTGGTATGTCCTTGGCATCGAGAGGACATGTAGGATAGGCCAACTAAACAATCAGAAGAGCCTGTGTGGACAGGAAACCCACGCACACACTCACACACACACACACACACAGATAAACACGAAGACACAAGAGGAGTTAACTCACAGTGCAATGAATCAAGCAGCAGCAGTCATGGAGTCCCAGTTGCTCCTAAGCACTACACACAAGCTGCTGGAACCTCCAGATGATAAGGACATAAAGAAGCGGAGAAAAGACAGAGCGAGGAAGGGAAACAGCGTGAGAGAGAAAGGGAATGGAGAGAGAGAGAGAGAGAGATGTAAGGAGAAATGTAAAGAGGAGCATGTGAAATAGAGACAGAGGGAGAGATAGGGAGTCTTTGCTATTTTACTGGAGGCAAATCTCTTTTAACATTGTGTCTCATTTTCACAGGGTGCCATTGTTCCGGAATGGCATAAGAGAGCACATATCAGATTTACTGGTACATTTACCACCCAGAATACTTCAGTTCAACTTGTCAACAGATGGGCCATTTCTATGTTAAAAGACACAAAGGGACATAAGCGATGCATAGAACTCTTTTCAGGATGGAGGCAACCTGAGGGTATGTACCACATTATATACTAAGTACAATTAAAATCTCTACAAATGACCTATCTGTTTTTTTTGTATAATTCTTCTAATGTATGCAGCACTTTCATGAGACTACTAACACTGTTTTTGTATATGGCATGAAATTGAGCATTATTTTAAATCCCAATCATCGGACTGTGGACACATCTGAGAGGAAATACAGTGAAAAGGAGAGAGAAAAGGTGGGCAGGGCCTCCTGTTATAAATGGACAGAGCAGAGGTGAAGACATCTGTGTCATCCCTGCATCCTTTGGGCTGGACAACGGAGCTAACAAAGCCATATTTTTCCGCAGTGTACTGAAATGAAGTTCCTCCAATCATGAACAATGGCTGTATAGGACAAAAAAAAATAAACATACAACATAGCTCCATGAGAGTTGCTATGCAACCACGGAAAACATCAGAAAATAATGCAAAGCTACTCTCCTATGTTGGGAATTCTATTTTCAAAAGCTCTCTGCATTAATATTCATCCGAGGATGAAGCATGTTGTTGGGGATATAAATAGCCACAGTCATCTCGGGAGCCTTGAGATTTTTTTATGAGCCTATTCATTCATTTTAAAATGGAAACAAGATCAGTCAAAATGGAGACATGGGGAGCAAATCCCCTGCCTCCTGTGGCATTAGATGCTACTGAATTCAGATTAGGGGAAACTGCAATTTTGTGTGAAAAAGGATGTTGTGCATTCATGCGACAGCAACCCTTCTGTTGAGGAGGTTCTGTGAAAAATTCAGATTATATTTGATGTCAGAGAATCAACAATCTCTATGGTTTACACGTGTGACTTTTTGTTCTTTTTATGTCTACATAAAAACTAGGTTGAAATCTGACAAAAATTACAATTTAGTCTCTCTGGTACCTTGTGTTTTTGATACCTCCCTTTATTTATTATTTTATTCTTGCTGACTAGGCAGCAATTTGACAGATGATCGTATGAAGCAAAGTGACCATTAAGGACATTTTCCTCTCTGGAATGGCCAAAGATAAAGTTTTGAACAAAGTACAACCACTGTGCCTCTTGTGACCAATTTCACCGTTTGTTTTGGACAATTCAACTGACCTACTGTAAATTACAGTGTGATGATTGTAGGTATATGTGAACTCTGCTAACCACAATCTCTACCTTCCTTCGCGTAAACAACAGCTGGTTCCACGACTCCATCTGCTACCTGTAAATTCCCCTAATAAGACTCACAGCTCTGGTATAGTATTGGTCTGTCTCCTCTGAAAGGTGCAGCTCCTGGGAAGACCTTAAATGAGTGGTACCGCTGTGATGCCATAATAACAGTTTGAATTCTCAACGGAACAGTCAGTGGCAAAAGCTTTTATTTGACTGTCTGCATGCTTTTCATGAATGACTGGGTAGATTTTAAACAAATGTAATGATTACTGGCATGGCTGTTGGTGCCTGGCGGGTACTTTTCATATAAACCTGTGATTGTACGTGGAGACACATAGGGAACAGCAGTGCGATGGGAGAAAAACACAAACAAATCAGCACCTACAATCCTGAGCTTATTGGCAGAGTTGCCAGTCCTACTGGCAAAAATGCAGTTTGTGTCATCAGAACAGTTGAGGTCCTCCATCTTTATCAATGTCAGATATTAGTGCAGCATTGACAATAGTAAAATCTAATGTTTTATCATTTTTAGTCAACCTGAGCAGTGGGTAATCACATGGTAGGAGCTCTGAAGGTACAATATATGGAATTTAGACAGTTGGTTCAGGTTTGGAAACCATCTAGAGTAAGTATCTGGTCCAATTGAATTCTGTGTGTAGAGGCTTGTGTTCCAAATGGTGGTCTACTGGAATCTTTCAGCTTCATAGAAATGCAAATTTACAACAGCTTTTGCAAATATACTCAGAGACAGAGTAATTACAGATTTCAACCACAACTTGAATTATGCAGTTGCTAAAAACTGGAGCACGTCATACTAATCTGAGCATCACATCATGGGTCCCAATGCCAGGCACATTTCAGAACTTTGAAAACCTTCTCCTCTACTTCAGGTCCTTGCGTGCAACTGTATGCACACTAAAAATAAATACAATAAAATAAGGTAGACTGTGAGCTGTGGTGTGCAAGTCCAGTCCATTTCTTACTATATAACCACAGTGATAAATGTATAATCATTGATATTTATTCATTTACTTATTTTGGATTAGTTCAGATGAAAACAAGTTCCAGTGCAGTGTCTTCACTTATCTTGCGCTGTCAACTGAGGCTTCAACATGATTTGTTTCCAAGCTGATTTACTGAGTCATGCTCTGCTCTCAGTCCTGCATCCCAAATGGACAAAATCGAAATGTGTAAAGAACAGCTTAAACCATGCCAATCAACCATGCCAGTGGCAGTTAAGTCCCTTGCTGACACCAGTAGACACAACTAGAGACAGGAAGCTAACTTTACATTTTTAACATTAAGACAGCAAAGCACATGTGCAGTACAAGTAAGACAGTTTTTATATCATCCAGAAAACAACTCGCATTCAATGACTGGTTGGCTAAGTTTTCCCATCCCTTGTTTTGATTCAAATATGCAAAATATCAGAGATTCTTCTCCCCAAATACAACAGAAAGATTTCAGATTAAAGGACCCTTAATACAAACCTGCTGTCCAAGAGCTCCATTAAATGGATTGAAACGAATGCACAATTGACTCACAACTACGTTTTAGCAGTGGGATAAAGCCTGGCTGGAGTGACTACAAGAACTAAATACAAATGTTCAAGTACAATCAGGCCTAAAAGCATTATTGCGAAGAAGCACGGCGTACTACTTAGAGCTGAGTGGAATTAAAGGCATTAGAGGAGGCGGTGTCAGGTCAAGTCTGTGTACTACAAGCACTGCTGAAGATATACCTTTTCTTCCATCACTGACAGCTAAAATACTACTTTTATTACAGTAACAATTTCTATTAACGGTGCAAATTGGAGCATTAAAAACTGAAGACTCACAGCCTTTAGATATATCTCCTTTAGTGCATAATTCATTATCTAAGTATGTACAAATGAGCAAAAGAACTACCACCATTTGCTCTAAAACAGCTACCAAACAAAGGTGGACTGCTGGTAGGTAGCTAGTTCGGTTCCGGCCTGTGCCCTTTGCTGCATGTCATCCCCTCTCTGTGCCTTGTCTTTCCTGGCTGTCTCTGAACTGTAACTAAAAAACAAGAAGCCAAAAATGCTACAAGCACTGAGACAAAAAGTGTGTACCGGTGACTCGTAACTACTCCAGTATATGCAGAGCTTTGAGCCATGTGCGCAAATCCACACATCCTGCTTACTTAAAGTGTATCCTGTCAGAGACGGAACCCCCTTCTCCACACACAGATGATGTTGTTGATGATGGATGGATTGGCTTGTCATGCTTTCCCCTGTGCGTCTTTTTAATTCATCTAATCTATCCCTATGTACTCGCTTTTGTCTGGATCTCTCAAGCCCTGCATAGCCACCCTATACATCTGTGTGCATGAGCCTGTCAGTATGTTAGCAAGCCTGTGCCATACTGAGCAGACCAGCAACAGTTGTTGGAGGCTAGAAGAGGAGGAAGAGGGTAAAAATGTGGCTAACTACTTACAAAGCAGTAG
Source organism: Brotula barbata (assembly GCA_900303265.1). Taxonomy (NCBI): domain Eukaryota; kingdom Metazoa; phylum Chordata; class Actinopteri; order Ophidiiformes; family Ophidiidae; genus Brotula; species Brotula barbata. The sequence continues at coordinate 35,862 of OMNV01006564.1, forward strand.
CATGTATCCGATCAGTGGCCCAGCAGGCAAACAGGAGATAAAGCCACATGTCAAATGGAGTCAGGATGGAGCTGGGTATATGAAGAGCAACGTGAGGAGGGAGGGCAGGAGGGAGGGGAAGACTGCAAGAGTGGCAGTTGGTGAGAGCCAAAAGATAACAGAGGCACGGGGGGAAGCATTACAATGGTGGAAAAGACGGAGGGAGAAAGGGAAGAAACATAGAAAGAAGCCACCCATATATGCTGATTATAGGACGGTCAATCTAAATTTTCGACCATCGTGTAAACACAATAATGTATTGACATAAATTTACGTGAATAAAACCTCTGGATTTGCAATTGAAAACTGATTAATTCAAGCATGTTAACTTTATAATCCCCCTAAGACTCATTAAGATGTAACTGGCAGGCTCTCTTCATAGAGTCATTACGCATGCACATTTGGTGAATGGCAAAGACCTATTAATTCTCTTCATGTGTATGGATCACTCACATTTGGTGTTGAAAGATTAACAGCCTTGGCCTCTCTTCAGTAACACTCATGTTCAGTTCCCACGTGAGAATAGTTCCAGACAATAGTCGTGAAAACAAAGACCAGAACTTGGTCAACAGTAAGAGCATAAAAAGAAAAGTGAAATAGGAAAATGAATTTGAGCCAAATGCTCTGTGCGGGACTAAATTCCCAGGGAGACCTATCAATTTCATGATGCCTCTTAACGATGCATTTTGCAGGCCGAGCCAGAGTGCAGCAGCTGTCAACCACCCATAGATATGGACCTGAGTATAGCCAAGCTCTTGTTTACTTACTGAAAATTTACTATGCGTCTCAGTGGCATAATGGTCTGTAAAATGAGTTCATGTTTACAATCAGGAGAGAGGGAGGGCCATCCCATTCCCATCATCCCCATCCTTAACAACTTCTGTCGAAGTACGAGTCCACAACCAGTAAAGCAATGCAGTGCCCGAAGTAGAACTTTGGTTATTCTTTACATAAGAATGCACAGGCCCGACCAATGAAATGTTAGGAAACGTGTACAATTCACAACCTAATGGAAAAGAAGACAGCCTTGATGAGATGAGACTGGCCCAGCTCAATCACTGGCACCCCATGCAAATAAAAATCAAACTTACGGACTTGTTTACTTTGTGCACCACATAACTGCCTGTCAATTACTTTGGATTAAGAATACCCTAACAATGGCTAATGCTAACAGCTCTCAAACTGGGCTGGGGCTGTCTAAATGATCCTATTGATTCTGTTCAGAAATGCTTTGCTCACAATGCAACTCATCACAGCCAGTGCAGAGCAGCATCATTTGTTCATGTCTGTGAGGATTCTCAGTCATCCAGGTCATGGCTGGCCAAGGAGGGTTGAATCAAGGGCAACTGGACTTGGTTGATACTTGAGACGTTTTGTCTCTCATCCAAGGGGCTTCTTCAGTTCTGAACTGAAGAGGCCCCTTGGACCTGCCCTCGATTCAAACCCTCTTGGATCATTTCCTCTTATTCTGGTCGCAGGGGAACAGTTATAACGTGACCGTTCATTTGAGTTTAAAATTCAGTGTAAAAGGTTGTAATAATGCAAAACATTGCCAAATTTCGAGAACGAAACATAAAACATCCAGAAGAAATAGTCTGACATCTTTGACCACATGGGAAATGTTGTCCTTGTGCAATCGCATTGAATCACTTAATATTACAGCGATTCTGAAGAGCTTCTGCATGTCTCTGTTTATTACTTTGCATTGGATGAGGACATGAGGAAATCAAGAACTCAGCGTGCCAATGACATGAAAGTCAACGCTGTGAATCCAATTTAAAGTAGAACCATCCTCTGCCAACACAAACATGCTCAAAGAGCACAAGAACTTTGATATGGTCATCAATGCTGAGCATGTAAACAGACTGTCTCCAGTCAGTCGCTGTTATTATTAGACTTGACAAAAACAATAAAACTAACTAAATTACAGGCTTTTTGCCAGAAGGAATTTTAGTTTCTATAAGATCTTTCTAAAAATGCGGAGAGTATTAAATTTAAGAGACCACTTCCTAATGAGCACAGAGGTTCTATGCATTGACATGTCAGTGAAGCCTGTGTGGCCCCGTCATCTGTACTGACATCTGGACCATATGTCTTCCACATTGAGGGTCCAGGTTCAGAATAAAACCACAGCGCTTGAGGTAATTGTAAAGGTTGTAAAGGCTGGCAAGGCTGGTGGATGGTTCTGCAAGCATCATGAGCGATTCAAACAATAAAACACAATGAGTTGCTGGAATAAATCAAAATGATTCCCACACTTCTCCATAAGCCAGGTTTACCTCTGCGTATTGTCATTCTCTAGTGACTTGAAACTCCACTGAGTCAACTGCTACATACCGTCTGTGACCACACTTAATGCCTGTGGTTAAACACCATTATGTGTGACCAACCTGCCATTTTGGTTTACTGCCTTTCATCTGTGTATGAGCTGCGTGTTTGTATGCGAGGCTCTCCACTTTGCATAAATACCACCGTCATGTGCACAAGCGCGCACGCACTTAACACCACAGAATCCTTGGCTAAAAGCTGTTTTTCATCATCACCCTCTGACATTTGTTAGCAAATGTCCTTCTTCTCCAAGCTCATCATCCATCACTCTGTCTATCCAAGAACACAAAGTTTGCAACTCCCTTCCATTTCCATTTTGCTGACATGGAGTGAGGGGAAAAATAAAGGTCTTATCTATCCCTCTGCCCTTTACTAACAGATGCCATACCTGCCAGTGGGAATATGTAAGAAATTACAGTTTTGCAACCATAATTACTTGCTGTAAAATGTTTTGTACACAGTGATTAAGTCAGTGAGGGATATGAACCTCATACCAGTATTCTGTCTGATTTGTGTTTTAGTAAAAAACTCAACAGATTTCTTCCCTATCACACATTTATATCTCTTGAAATGAGGAGACAAAAAATGGAGAGGAAGGAAGGAAGAAACAAGGAGAGGATAGATGGGTATAATCACTATTCTGTTATTTCTGACAATTCACACATTCCAGAAAGATGATTTCACAGGAATGAGTCAGGTATCCAAGCTCCACACAACCCAGAGCTAAAACTACAGCTCATTGATATTCTTTTTGGTCCCCTCATACACGTTTTTTTTCTGAGCAATCCGTGCATCAAAGAAACATACTTTCATACCATGCTTCCAGCACACAGAGCAAAACAACGCTCTGCCATAATCGTCAGTGTCTACAGGGAAAATGCAATGTCCTAATAATCTATTTCATACCCCCAGTTGAGTGAAAGGCAAGAAGAAACAGTTGAAGTGTTTGGCTCACTCCAGTCCCTAGCCTCCAGTCCTACTCTTAGCACATTCAGGCACTCGATAAGACGTTGGACCAGAAGGGAAACAGTGAAGAACGTCAGGGCTCAGATATGTCAAGGACACTTGGAAATCGTCAAGAAAAAAGGCAGCTGGCCAAAATGTGTAAATGTTTTGGATGGTGGCTGTATATGACGCATTCCAATTTCAGTGACACTCATATTTTCCTGAAACATATAAACATTGTCGTTGCAGGCCAGGAATGTTGTCCTTTGGCAGGTACCGAGAGGTTCAGATGGAGCCTCCAGGTCGTTATGTGTTTTTCACGTTCAGTGTTAATGCCTGGAGAGAGCAGCATGGGGATGCTGGAACTCCCACACCATGCGCTATTCCAAGTTTCACTCTCCATTACTCTTGATGCCACTATCAGTAAACAGCATGCTGATGCTTTTTCATCTGCTGCGCTTCTTCGGCAGCTGCATAGCGAATAATTAATAGGATCAAAGCAAAATGGGAGGGCTTCCTCATCAGCGAGGTTGGGCTTGGGGAGCTGGGTGACAGAAAGCGATCACAGACTTTTCACACTAAAGCACTAAGCTGTTATGTCATCTGTATGCAGCACTAGCATCTCTGGGCTCTGTAATTAACAATAGTGGAAATTAGATACCTGCAACATCAGTGGAGAAAATCAACGCACCGTCTTGTTTTCTCCACTGATGTTGCAGGTATCTAAATTCACAAATAACCTTGAGAGTGTCAAGTGCTTATAAGCCAGATATGAAGTGTACTGCATCTACAGTATGTTGTTAGTGTGGTGAGGTCAATACCCCTTTTCTGTGTATCTGAGAGGCTGGAGTCTTGTAATCAAGCTAAGAGGTTGCTGACACCCAAACACACCACTTTGCGCACATATACATCAGTTTGACAAACTGACAAGATGCAGCGTACTCAGTGGATGACCTTTTTGTGTCACCAAGGGTAGACTGATGAAATGGTTTCTTGAGCAACATTTCAGGGACTAAAAGGGGAGGGGGGGCCTTACATAAGCTATTTTCAAAAACATACGGCACAGGAAAACCAATCATCGTCCAGTCCATAGTCAGCCTCTTATTCTAATCTGCAAAATGAAACTCATTTGTATGCCCCCATCTTACACAAAGAGCATGCATCTGTTTTCATCATTTTCCAATTAATTTGGAAACAACAGGATTTGACTAAGGCGTTCACGGTCAGATAATGTTGGTTCTTGAATTAGGATTCACAACAAATCCATTATCCACAAAGGACATAAAGGTTAAGCCTACGGCTACGGAAAGAAGAGAAAACAAGACATGGCCATTGGTACTTCCACAAATTTAGTTTTTCTCTTTATTTCAGTTGTTCATAAAAATGCAAACGTGTAGGGAATTTGTATGACTATGTTTAACTTTAAACAAAAGCCAGTGTTTCGAAATTAAAATGAAGCTTTAACTTTGTCACTTTCAATAGTAAACAAAATCACTGACTCGCTCCCCCGCCATGGGCAAAGGCTGGAATTTTAAAGGCAGTACACTTACAGATTGGCCTCGACACATTCCACTAAGCCAGTCGAAGGCATCGTGTCATAAAATATTCAGAAGCGAGTGATATTTGATAGCTTAGCCCCAGTAAAGATCATAAAGTTGGGTGGTGGGTGGTGAAATGGTGCAATATCAATCTGTGAGCATAAAGTCACAACTTAAGCATGCACACATGTGCTGCAGCCCCCTCGCATCATAAACACTCTCACTGGGCAGCCCTGATAAATTGGGCAGTTTGGGGGGCTATGGCTCAATTTTCACAATTATTACATCTTCCTTCTTTTGTCTCCTCACCTCAGTTGTCAGCTAAGCATTTTGTAAATGACAGCCAAGTCAGACAAGATAAGAGTTTAAAATATGATTTAATAAAATGGTGGAAACTAATGAGTAGGCTCGTTATTTGAATTGTAAAGTTGCTCATATTTAACTAGTGTTAGGGGAGCCAACGGTGCTGGTCAGGGCTGCTGGGAGGTTCAGAAAACAAAGCCATACCACCACACAGGGGGTCCACATAGCAACTGTTGCCTTGGGAAAATCTGTGACTCCCCAGACCAGAGAACGTTACTTATTAAATTACCAAAACTTTTTCTCCTTTTTTGTGCAAAAACAGTGCACACGCTACCTAAAAACCAAGCAGCTCCTCTTAGTCCCCAAATGTGTAAAATCACTGTGACTTCAAGCATGTTGAAGCATTTGGCTAATGTTTCACACCTCTTTTAAGCTATAGATCATTGTAGTACTTTCAGGTAAAGGATTTGTAGCATGTGAGGGGATAATATATATATATATAGTATATCACCCATTTGGTGGGCATCAAATGTCCAAATGCCTGCTTCGAGAGATCAACTTTTCCAAAATTCTGTGTATCACATTCTTCCTGTGATTCAGTAATGAAAAGTTGTTTTGCTCATTTTCTTTGCTTCTCATACTATTTCCTATTTCAGGACATAAGTTGAGCATTCTGTTCCTCTACAAGCTGCAAATGTTTCACGGAAAAAAAGTCTCCTGCTACACTCATTGGAATTTAACACCCTCGCCGGATTAACTTGCAGGACAAGGGTGCATTTTAGAGAGAAACGAATACCCAGAGAAAAAAGGACGCAGAGCTCTCTTCTAACAAATAACAGTTTCAAAATAAGGAGAGGTGAAGAGGGAGAGAGGGAGGGACAGCAAGAAGGAGAGAATAGGGACATTATTGTTAAGTACAGCATGAGGTATGCACTCTGCGCAGCCTCCTGACTGATTGCAGCAGGTCTCAGAGGCTCGCATGAGGCAAAATACAAGATAAAAAATCTGTAAAGGGCCCGATGAGGAGGAAATAAACAGGCACAAAGATGAAGACGCAGAGGAGTAGAACTGTGTGGAAGATTTGGCAGGAAACGATGACTTCCTTTCCCCCTCATCTACAGTATTTTCTCCATCATACATAAGATAGCCAGGTTTAGACACACAAACAATCGCCTTATCTCTTACCTGCTGAAAGATACATTTAAGATTTATCAGCTATTTTAGATACTAAAAAACTCATTATTTGTTGATTGTAAATGTATTTGAAAAAATGCAAAATGTTGATATTGTAATGCAAGAATATTACTGCAAACATTCAATTATGGATGATTAGAGAAATGTTATAATTGTTACAAAACACTATAAAGTTAAATGATAACTTTTTGATGGGGTATTACATCATATTACTGATAGCTATTCACTGGGAGGGAGAAGGAAAATATGGAGCCCTTGTGTGTCTTTATGTCACTTTATTATTACTTATTAAACAGTCACATGGCTGTCTTCAAACAGAAAATTTTCCCCCGAAGATCAGTGCTACAGATGTGATGACCGAGTCAGTGCCAAGCGCAGCAAGACATTAAAATCCATCAGTGCTGCCCGCAATGCATAGAAATGAAGTCATTAGAACAGTGAGTGAAGGCAATCCCTACTGCGTTTTACAGGCTCACAACGCTCAGTACTATTTATAGGATGTCGGGCCCAAATTAGCACTTTGAAGTGTGATTCATAACATTCATCGTGTACCAAATAATGAGAGGAGCAACGGTTAACTCTGCTGTGCGTCATCCAAAAAGCAGAATCAGAAGTTTGAGAAGCAGTGCACACTCACTCCAAAAGAACACGGAGGGAAGCAAAAGCGGTTTCGGATAATAGGGCATGCTGTAGATGAGATTGCTAAGAAGGAGGTTTCCACTCTCTATTCTAATTAGTTAGCTCCAGGTCTATCACTCTTACTAGTGAAACAAATGAACAAATGCTGTTCCTTTGAGCATCCTCTCATTAACATCAACAACAAGGGAAGTTCACCAACATCCAAAATAATGGGGAGAAACTCACCAGTCCGCTTGCAAAAGCCTCCCTTTCCTCAAAGAGCCACAGCGGTTCCTGGGAGGACAAAAAGACACATGTCTCGATTTGGTTTGTAGTTGTCTATGATGTATTAAATCCGTAAAAATTGTCAAGAAAAAGAATAACAAGATGAAAGCTAACATTTAATTATACGAGGAATGGACATGCAGCGATAACATCGACATCTGTACATCATGAAACGATCCAAAAGAACTCCAGCACAAACCATAGCCTCAGAATAATCAGAGGTATTTATAGCAGAACTGTAATTTTTATTTAATGATATCGTAAAAGTGTTGGGGGTTTTTTTGTGTACATATCTTGAGTGTTGTTAAGTGTGACAGAAATTCAGACATGGTCAAATCCTGTTTTAGGGAAACTATGAAAGCTTGTCAGAAATGCTTGTTTGCTTCACTCTATCCTGTAGTGGCGCACACACACAGACACACACACACACACACGCACACATCTAGGCAGTTCTGCCAAGCAATATTTCAACTCTACCAGTCACACATTCCATCAACAGCTGAGCTTGTGAGAGACATGCAGCAACAGGACGCCACAACACAGCCAGAAGCATGGATTAAGCAATGTAGGCCTTAGGAGCCATATCGCATTGCAACCTGACAGGGTTAGAGATTCATAACAATGTAGCTTTGGATTGTCATGAATTTTAGCTTTTGAAATACCATGATGTTTGTCACATGTCAGGAGACGAACGTGCAGTCTGTCAACCTCAGCCTGGAATGTGGTTCCTCTGCACAACTTAGAAAAACAACCAAAGATTCTAGTTTTGGTTTTGTGGCCAAGTTAGCATCCTGTCAAGTTGTAGGATTCACTTGTCAACATCAACACTGCTTCAATGAGAAAATGAACACGTCCAGACACTGACAGTTCATTAGAGATGGGATTATTTCTCATTTTTCAATGCTTCGCTATTGTCCAAAAAGACCCCATTATTATATTAACATAGTAATATCAACAAATGTGATATGGGACTTGGCATCTATGGATTTTAGGCAGAACTCAAAGGAAACTATCAAGATGGCAATTAAGTCTGTAATTAAAGATTCTAAAAATTCCCTTTGCTTTTGTTGCCTTTGATTGTGTTAAACCAATCAAGTTCTACTTCGTGTTCTCTCTAGAACTCTCTATAGATTTGATATCCACGTCTTGCCAAGTTCTAATAGCTGGCAATATGGAATGGAAATGATGAGAATGGTTATGTTAATCTCCATTGTCAATTGACTAACGTCACTTAATGTCTCGCCTAATATGTTTCGGGTGTTTAAGATCACTTTATAATGACTTTGATCTGATGAAGAACAGCACATTGCAGTATTGTCACTGGTAAGAAATGCTAAATACAGACTGAGCCATCGAACAGTTTCCCAGAGTTCTAATCCTAATACCTGCTTGTTCATATGTCACTCTTTAGCATTGGATCATCAGGTCAACACCTGCAACAAATGGGGGACTTCACCTGGGATTTACACTTTAGTGAACTTGCCTCCATTTTTCCAATTTGATGGGAAACTGAATAATATATTACATTTCTGGCCAATTTCTTAACCATGTCCCACTTTCTCTCTTAAAATAGTTTCCCGTCGCCGCCCCTCTCTGTGCCAGCTCTGTAAAATCTAATTTCATTTTGGCCATTTGGCATTTGAAGACAAATTTGGCTCTGTGGATTTTCTGGCAAGCGCTATCATACAATGTTCCAAAGAATGGGGCCAGACTATCAATCCATGCACAGAACCTTATTATCTTCTGACATTGGAGGAAAACAGTTTTCATCTCATACTCTTAAAAGAAGGCATAAAAGACTTTATATACATATTGCATCAGATTTGTACGTCATTTCACACCTTTCTTTGTATCGCAATACTACTACGTACTATATCATAGTGCAGCCAACGTATCTGAAGCCAAACACATAGTCATGTTACCAGCATACATATATCAAGACACTCAACCTGCCCTGCTCCGAGCTGTTGATTTTGGCACTGAAATCTTTAATTTTAAAAACCAAATAATATTTTTTTTTTTCACTTTAGTGATAACATTGCACGTTTGGTGATTAGGAAATCTAATAGATAAAAAGTATCAATGATTGTTATATCAATGATTGTAATATTATTCTGGACCCAGAATACTTTTCTTTTTTAAAATTTTTTTTTTAGGTTAACCAAAATGACTGTTATGACATTAAAAGTAACTATATTTATAATAAACAATACTTAAAACGTTCTCAACAATAGGATTTAATATCCAAAAGAAATCTCTCATGTAGTCTTGGTTTTTATCTTGCTCCACTCATTCTTTCAAGGTGATGCATATCCAGAGTGAACAACTTGATGACATTAGCAGTCTGAGTCTCCATCTGGTTTCTAGCTTTGACAGAGGGACACTGAGGTTTCTGAAATTCTTACTAAAAAAGCCTTTCTTCTAAGCATATGTCGCTATGTCCCAAACTAAATGATATGCAAAATCATAATCAGTACATAGAATTTATCTGATGTGATATTGTCTATTGTTTTGGTACTGTTCTGTTCTCCAATGGATCGTAGTAGATCAATTCAATATTTTTGCAGTGTATGTAGCTTACAAAGTCTAGTTGAACATCATTGCATTTCTATTTTTGTCCCAGAGATCTGTCACCTGTTGTTGCTCTGTAACAGTCTTTTCATCTCCAGAGAATGCAAAGCCTTTAGAATCCTGGCTGGAAATACATTTTTTGTGTAATTTACTTTTCACTGAGACCCTCTACAAAATAAGGCTCGAAGGCTAAAGTCACAACCACCAGATCTAAAACAAACAAACACGGACTGACTGACTGCAGCATTTCAATTGCAATTCAAATAAACGCTTACATTTAACTGCATAACTGGAGGTGAAGTCTATGCAGCGTCTGTGTACCAAATTCCAAAATTGGTTCTGATGAGGGCTGTGAGTGTCAGCGAGCAGACCCTGTAAATCTGTTGAAAATTAGTCTGTGGTTCATTTTCTTTGGGAACATTGTCTGATTGCACAAAATGGACAGAGCGAAAAATTGGCCATGCTCACAGTTTCACTGGTTCTTTGAAGTGATCAAATGTCAAAGAATCTTACCCGAGCTGCGACCTATTTACAGATCCTTGATGGACTGCACTTCATGCATACCGATTACAAATTTATTCTCCATGTAATGGGTCCAATTAGAGAACAAATGGTCAATAAAAGAGCAGGAGCTCAGGATGACGGCTGAGCAGCAGATTGCATAGATCAAGGGTGGCAAAGCTGTTGTACACTCCCACATTAAAGATTACCTATAAGCTCGAAGGCTCCATTTTCATATTCATCAATAATTCATGTAGTATGGACGACCCTCGTCCATACTAACGTGCCGATCACCTTGCATTAGTCGCCATGATGGGGGATATTTGATGTGGATTGTGGGGACTAATACGACCACAACACAGTTTGTGTTAATTTTGTCTTCTTGTATAATATTTCAATGGTTTATGTGCTAGGGAATAGAATCATGAGCTATTCATTTACAAAATAATGATCAATCTCTTGAGCTGGACGTGAGATATTAGCCTGCTCCTTCAATGGGCACACCAAGAGTAAATTGAGGAATATTTTCATTTCTTTTACATAATCAGTTGATATTTATCTGACAAAAGGTTAATTGATGAATATAAGGTTCTTTAATTCAATGACACCCAGTCTGTGTTAATTAACTTACCGCCCATTTCCGAATAACAGTTTGTAAATTAGTGTGTTAGTATTCATGTTAACTTAGCGTTTAATAGAGTGCAATTAATAAAGTCAATGAGATTAACAAAATGCTGAGAGTGGAGCTGGAGGAAAGGTTGGAGGTGATGAACGTTGAACACCAACTGAACATTACTCCAGTGAATATCATGACGGCTAAATTCAGAAACAAAAACAGATCCTATGAGCAATTTGTGAATGGAATTTCAGGATTGTAGCATCTTGTTATCAATGCACCCCATCTGTGATTTGTTGCATACAAAATTAGACATGATTTGACATTGTACACCATAATCCTGGATCTATCGCATCATCCAACAAGAAAACAAAACTAAAACAAGGGATTTTTCTGCCAAATATCCTTTATAAAAAAGCAGGCACGTACATAAATAAAACAAGAAGCACAACATATTTTTGCTCAAACATTAAAGTGATGTTAATGTTTCCATGAGCTTGAATTTGGCATTCAACCCATAGCATATTCACCCAAAGGTCAAGGAAAACTGACTGATGTAAAGCCATGACAGATGTCAGAAATCTGGCACAGAGGAAGGCATTTACTCCACCCTTCACAGGCCTTCACGTTTCAGAGAGACGGCATGTAAACACAGCTGAAAAAACATACAACAGAGGGTAAGGAGAACATGGTCGGGCCAGGCATACAGGAGTCTGAACAAGGCAGGATTACACATGCTGTGTTTACATGTGTCTAAATCTTATTAATTAATTGTATTATGACTGAAAGGAATTGAGATTGGTTAAGAATCTGTCCATCTCTCTGTCCTCCCTGTTTAAATTAGTAGCTGGAACAAATCAAACATTACCTATTAAGGGTGTGACTGTGTACACACGTAGACAACAACCGAATTGTACGTTGAGGGAAAAAAACAGATCATCGCCTTTTTTTTTCTTTTTTCTGTAGCCTGGCTTGAACTCGGCTCGGAGGTTCACGCTGAATAGCTGCTGAAAGGTTGTTTTGGTTGGCCACGTTTTACCTGAAAAAAACTCACAAAAGGTCACCTTGCTAATATGATTGTCGGGTTCATTTTTGCTATGGCTTCAAGAAACGTTTCAGTCTAACCTGATCACTTTTTGAAAGAATTGATACCAGTACACTTTTGTACATGACAAAAATGTCTCTGTGTACACGTGTAGAAATTTTGTAAACTTGATATAGCACAAACAAAAAATTAGGCTTGCCACTTCAGATGTTCACCTTCATTTGAGTTGATAAACACTTGAGTGACTGCAGTGAGCAGGAATTTTTGTAACTCTCCTTCCTCAGGAGAAGAAGCTGGTAAAGTTTAAACTGGACATTCACATTACTCATTCATGCACAAATGGGCACCAAATATGATCACATAGTTTAAGTAGGTTCTTAACCAATAAATTGTACAAAGCCAAGGAGTGCACAGTGGTCCTCCATTAATCAATCAACACACATCAAATGTATTTTGTATAACAATTTCAAACGCTAAAAAAATGCTTCAAGCATAAGGACAAAGACCATGACTTTAATTTGTAGAAGTCACATGACTGCAAGGGCACTGAAGAAATGAAATGAGAGCCCAGTGCTACTTGATATGAGAGCCACAGGGCATTACTCAGCTGGAAAACCCCTTCTTTTAGAAAATTCCAAATTTACTTATCAATTCCAGGGCATGAAATCAACTTTCTCATTCCAGCTATAAAGCATGAACCACAAAGGGGAAAGAGGCTTAACAGCTGAAACTTTAGCCTGTTTGATGAAGCCAGCAAGACAAGGTTGAATAAACAGCGAAACAATGGGTGGCCAGACTTAAGGGCATAGGGCCTATCAAGTTGAAAGTCTTCGGACAGACTAGTCCATGTTGTGGCCAACACATCTAAGACACAGATTACACGGCTCCACATGGAGTAACTAGATCTACAATCAAAGGTCAGGGACTTCCCCCTCTACAATATCATTAAAATGCTGACATGAGGTTGACTTGAATTTGAAACTGAAAGTCATCAGTCACATGGCCTGTGTGAAATTACTTAAGGAGAGGACAATAGCATACATGAAGGTATGTAAATGATTTAAAAGTATATCAGTGAATGTTTATCAATGATTTTGTGGACTAATTGAATTATAAATACCTATATTAACTGGATGGTTTCTTCTATGATTGTTATTGGCATATCATATCTTTGGTGTCAGAGAAAGGATCCCATTGGTGACCATGGGAAACAATGGAATAAGCCTTTCTGTGTTGGAAGAGTATTGCTTTTTTCCCACCAGGGTAAAAAAAAATACAAGGACATCGTCTTTTGAGCAAATACCAGAGCAATTTAGGCCAAAAATTTACTCCAGCTAATCCTTCATGCATTCTTATAATAGGTACAGTAGAGAGATGGACAATAAGGACAGGGCAGAGGTCGGAATCGAGCGAGCCATAGGGGCACCTCACACATTAGTAAAATCTTTGTGGCAATTAGGAAGAATATCATGTGATCCCCAGAGCAAGAAATAAAACCTAAGGCTCATTGCAAAAGTATTTTAAAAAGAACATTAAACAACTCAATGATACTGGGGACGATATCGGGGCGAATGTAAAAATGTCAGGTTCAATTACAAATGAAGCTGCACTGGTATTGAAGTTCCCTCTAATGGGCCAGAAAATAGCAAAGCTAAACAGCATAACATATATCAACACTCTACACATATGTGTGGGAGAATGACTGCATCCGTGGGAAAGCAGGTCCCATATCTTGGCAGCCTTTTCTAAGGGAAGGCACTAAAGAGCCATGGCAGGCCATGAGGACTGATGACCTCTTCTCATGCAATGGCAAATTCCTGCCATAACTAAGTTGAAACAGGCCTGGGATAACTATAGCAAGCAGCACAGAAAGGACGGGGCTAAAGCTAGGTGGAATTCAGGGGAGACCACTCACTCCTCTCCAGCCAGTCTGAATGACTTACTGAAATCCACAGAGACTCGGAAGGTTCAAAAAGTCAAACTGACATCATTGTATGACTCGACCTTTGTTCCGCCAGGCGTTTACGGTAAAACAAAGAAAAAAAATATGTCAAACATCTGGCAAGTGTTCATGTAATAAAGGCCAAAAGACAAATATGTACTTTTGGTAAAACAAATTTTTCCACAACCGTTGTGGAAAGTTTTGGTATTTTAAGGTTCTCTGGCTCCAACATGTTATATTTATGAATGCAAATTGCCAACAAAAATCAGGTGAATTCAAGTGATGTTAAAATCTGCTTGAATGAACGGTTGTGAGTCAATACTTTCCGAGACCAATCAAGATATTTTGTCCACGTGTGTACTTTTCTATCAAAGGCACGCAGTGTAAACACTGTATAAGATACCCAACCTATATCCGGTGAGCCAGTGAATTGGAGTAGTGTGGTCAGATATGCCTTTGGTTTGCTCTTCTAATGGGAAAATGAGTGGAGCAGAGACCTGACCCACGGATCATTTGATATTGATGTTTCAGACCTCTGTGACTTTCTTTGCATATTTCACTTTCACTCTCTGACATGCTCTGATGGGAACCCCAACAGCTGCTGCCTTCCACAGCCCCACTTAGTGGGCCCTTCAGGGAAAGTCAGAGAATATGAGAGAGAGAGAGAGCGAGAGAGAGAACGAGAGAGAGAGAGAGCGGGGCTGTGATGGGAATACATGTTCCAGACACATACATTTATTGATCTCCTTTGACCTTGCCTTCGTTGACATGCTAAGTTTCAAGGCCATCGCACTATTCAAGGTTCATCTTTTCCAGCTTTCACACTACATTTCCTCATGCTACATATGGCTGAATTGATTCTGCTCTTATCAATTGGATCCTAATGGGAATATTTTACTGCTGGAGCTAGAAAGCGAGGGCACTCTTAGAGAGCATTGATGATGTGGGAACTCAGGAGGGAAAAAGCACAGAGGCAAATCCTAATCCATTTAACAAGGACAATCATTGAGGTGAAATCAATAAGCAAGTAAGAGAGTATCTTAAAGAGCTTCCTTGAGTCAACACTGTGTAATCTTGATGGATCTATACATATACAATATACTGCCAATCAATACATCCTGACTTTCAGAGAGCTTAGAACGTCTACAGAGACCTAAGTGCAACGCTGGACCTCTGCAGAAACGCCATAGGCACAGCACAAACACAAAACAAAAAGCATACTATGATCTAACTAGGTCTTCGTTGTTTACAGGAAGCCAAACCTGATATTTCCTCACTTAGGGATGCAACTATATAGCTATTTTAGTAGAGCATCGGAAAATGTACACAAAGACACTCAAGCCTTATTACTCACATATCCAACGCAGAAATGAATGAATGGAGTTGAATTTACAACATTGAATTCCGAACCAGATTAGCCAAAACTGACAATACAGTGACCAATCTGAGCAAGTTTTGGGATACGAATCACTTCAAAATAAACTGCATATTTAAAAGGATATTTGTCCTTACATCTGTGCCTATAGGGGAAAGAAAGATTCTTCTACCATGTCCATAATGTGAGCTACAGTCTGGAATCCTGCACACAAATAGAATTAAGGAAGTAGAGTATTTGCTGAAGGTCAAGCCACATGGGAAAGGTTGAAAAGAAAAAGTCACTGACATCATCACTGACATTTCTATCCGGACAGGAAGAAATCTCTCCGAGTACCCCTTAGTTTGGGAAAATGGGTAGATAATTTGCTCCCTAATTTGCTCGGAGGTTGTGCATGAAAAACACAGACATGTTGGGCCCAGATGGGATTAATATCGCTGGGTCTGTTTTTCATAAAATTACTTAAGGAGCCTCAGGGCAAACTAATCCATCCAAGTAGAGCTGAAGATGGTAGCCAACAGTTAACTACAGAGGGTAAGAACAATTACTGTATGTTGTCTATAAACAACATCATTTCATTTCTTATTTTCAAGGTGAATCCTTTCCACTTATGGAATCTGTACTAAAATAGTAAAAACTACTGCACTATTGTAACATATTTCTGTCTTCGGAAGCTGTATGGTATCTCTGTTTTTACCACTGATGCTATCATATCATTGTGGATAATTATTGCCCCAGACACCCCCAATTGACCAATTAAGTTCCAAGGCGGAAATCAGGGAGAGATGTGGGTGCCACATTCTTAAGTCCTCTCTGAGCACATTCGAGTTAATGACTGCACTATCAGTGAATCAGCATTTACAAGATGATTATGTCAAAACACCCCCCACCCCCAAATCTTTGTCCTGTAAAGATCCCCCTCGTCCTCTATCAGATGGCAAACAGCCTATCATACGCTGGCTAGTACAATCAAACCATTTTTAAATTCCACCTAAAGACAAATACGGGGCTTTGCTATGGTGCTAATTAGGGATTAGAAACATCACGGATGTCAATGTGCGCACAGTGTTTGGATGACTGAATCCAAAAACAGAGCATTGCAGTTTGATGCTGTGAAACTGTGATTTATTATTTAGGCACAAAAACATGTAGACAGCAAAAACACAGCACAATTACATGAAAACGTTTGAGCGCTTGCATAATTGAATTCAATGTTGTTAACATTTTCTGAAAGTTATTCAAGATATTTAATAGCAAACACACCTTTTGTTATTAACGCATGAAAATTGGAGTGTTATTTTACGATCTATGGCTACAGCAGATGGAACTTTGCCATTGGAAACAGTTCATCAGCGAGCTGGTGATTACTGTATTAACAAGCCGCTGCCATCCAGAGAAAGTTCAGGATTCAACCACATTTGACATTTGGAAGACGATCTGACTCGTGCCTTTGGCCGAGGGAACAAGAATGGTGCAGCCATACAAGAAAGCAAATAAACGAGCCTGTTGGCATAACAGAATAACAGAAAGAAAATGAAAGGTTCTTGTTTTATTACTCAAAGTTATTCAGGATGAGAGTAACAATTGGAAAATATGTCTGGTGAATGTGATGATATGATATGAATGCAATGTTAGCAATGTTGGCATCAAATGCATCAAGTTAAGCTGAGAGTTACAACACGACATAGCAATCCCGTCACCAAAGTAGATAGTTATAACTCCCAAAAAAGAACAAAAACAAAACAAAGTCAGAAATAGCTGCTGACCTTTGTCAGTGATGTGAAGCTACGATTCAGAAATACTACGGCCATGAAGTCAGAAATGATGAAATAAGTCCTCAGTAAGAGACAAAGGGTTGCATAATCCAAAGATCACTGAGTTGAATTACATTCCAAATAGGAACAACACAAATGAATCAGCGCGGGAATGAATAAAACTGTGTTCTCAGACCTGCTATCAACCATTAACATGTCGGGACATGTTCTTCACCTTTCCTCCACTTGGTCAGGGGCACACTGACCCTACGTGGTGTATTTTCTGCTTCTCTAAGAGTCGAAGTTTAGAGACTGTCACATAAATTCAGCCGTGTTCTGAGCTGAACTCTTGACAGGTAGGCACAGAGAAGACATTCATTCTTACACACACCCAAGCAAGCCAAGATAACAGAGGGTCGCTAAGCAGGATAACAAATCGGACTGCTTTGTAGTTGTGCTTTGTGCCAAACCAAGACAATACACTTGACAAAGGGGAAGATTTATAGCGGAGCAGACATGGAGGACTAGCTCTTACGTCAGCCTAGGCAGTGAAGTCAGACTCTGATATACAATATGGCCATCCATTCTGCCTGTAAAGGGGAGAATTACACTTAGAACTTGCACGTTTACACCAAATAGTTTGATGGACTCCAAGCTTATCAGACTGAAAAAGACTTTATAATGCTCCTGACCAAGATGAGTCATTCCACTGAGGATTAACATTTTTTTATCCCTAAGGCGCTATTTCAGAGGGTATGTTACAATTTGTCTATAATTTTCAAACGTAGAGAGAATAGTTCAATGTCAACATCAATGAGTGTTCAGAGATTTGTGTTATAGATCGGTGTAGCCGTACCTGATTTAAAAGGGAGACATGTCAGACTTCACAGCTCCCTGATGTCTTCAAAAGTGGCTCATTCAGATGCAGGTACAGGCATCCTAAAGCTGCAGCTGATGTCCTGTGAGCAGGAGATGGAAGAGAAAGGAGGGAAAATTATCTTAATGTAGTTTTCAAATGTTCCTAGTGAGTTTCTACACGTGATAAGTGAAAGGTCTATGCTTATAAAAATGAACGTACTTTTAGTTTGAATTAAAAAACTAAAGGTTGGGATTGCCAGAGACGTCCAAGACTATTACATGACTTGTAGCACCTCAATTTCTTAACCCACTTTGTTTCACTTATTTCATGCAGTTGGGTGAGGTAATAATTAAATAAACTAAGCTAACATGTAAATGCTGTGGAACGTTATCACTCGTTTGCTTCGATTTGAGGAAGAGCCCACAGGCTGTCAGTGTTACTGAGGACATATGAGTTAAATATCACTCCAGTCCGGACAGATCAACAAAAATGTCAATAACTAGCTGACTCCATGGTGTTGTGATAAATCTTATCTGATCTGATCTCTCTCTCAGTTTCTCTCCCGAAGCAATGACTCATCAGTTCCCTGCACTTCATTGTTTTGTCATCATACATAAGGAGCCCCCAAAATATTAATGCAATAGCACAAATATGATTAAAACAAAAATAATGCTTTTCTGTTATTCGACAGGTACAAAACCCGCAGCTCAGCCCTTTGGTAAATACGCTGCACCATTTCACTCAATTGGGCCTAAAAACAGCCACAACGTCTTGGCAAACATGGCCTTAAGGCTGATTATGCTAACTGCAATCAGTTTGTTCAGAGTAATCCACTACTTATCTCCCAGCTAAAACATCACTGTGCATTAATGATGCCAACTCGGTAAGAAATTTCATTTAATGCTCTTCAAGCTAATGCTCAACCACACTGTCACAACCCGATTCTCATTAGAAGTCATGATCTGAGATAAACCCCTTCCCTAAAATCACCCCTGCGGGCGCAGAATTTTGGTGTTGTGCCTCTTTATACAGAAATCGGCTCAGAAAACAAACCAAGCTATATAAGGAGTTATTCGTGTACAGCACAGCTAGTGGCTGAAAACTATTAAGAGCCAAGGTGGGTGGGGTGGGGAGTCTGTTTACACTATATGCCTTTTTATTTTTTGTTGTAAGAGGGTCCACATGCTCAACATGACTCAGGCCCTTAATGCATAATCCAACACTAATATTGGCTGCCGGTGGGGAGATGGCGAAGTTAAGTCTGACTTGTTGTACTTGTTGGAACACACACACACATCTTTGATACGCATCTGTTTGTGCTTGGGTGTGTTTTAGCAAGTCTGATTATCAACAAGCAGTACTGATAATTGATTAGTGTATAATCTGCCAGCGCAGTTTGTGTGTTATTTCTCTCAAGCTTGTGCTTTTTGTTCCGAGGAAATGATGTCTACAGTGGGGGAGGAAGGAAGTACACAATGAAGTAATATGTAGTGTAGTATGGGTACATTACATACTCAGACACTTACCAAAAATACCACATTTTGGCAATTCAAGTAAATACTATATTATGTTTTAGCCTACTTTCATTATCTCTAACTATTTTACTCAAACACTGATGCAGTCAATTCACAAACACATTCCGGTGCACTCTAGAGCCTTTTGAGAATTATTTTACATGTATGTTAAATGACTTAAATCTGCACTGCTACCAAAATAAATCATTAGCTGTTGGTTGTTCGTTGACCTGGGTTCGGCCCATTGACAGCTGAACAGCTCCATGTTACAGTGTTAGTAACCGTAATGAGGGCAGATGAGGTGACTCATTAAGCTAATGATACCGTAATGCAATCTGTTTTATTGTATTGTAACATAATCGCTCCTGGCTGCACACATTCAATACGCCGTGCCATGTCTGCGATATCTTTAAATTCATTCTCGGATCATAAACTAAAGCGTCACGATGGATAACTTTCATGCATAAAGTCTAGAAAAAGATTATGCTGATACCTTCGCAAAGTATCTGTTGAGACCTTATGGCTCTGAGAGTGGAATATTTTTAGAGATGAAGAGAGCCTTGTACAAGGTACGCGTACACTGGGCCTTTGATCTTAGTCTCGAGCTAAGACTAAGAGATCCCTTTGGGAAGGAAACATGCCAAGCTCAACAGAATACGAATCAACGACTTTGCATTATATGAGCCCTCAAACCACATGAGAAATTATCGTGCTCTGAGTAAGAGAAACTTTCAAAGACCCTGACAAGTGTACTTACGACAATCTTGTCCGTGTGAGACAAAACGAGACAAAAGAGCTTACTTTGATTGATGATGGCAAAAAAAAAGGAATTATCTGACTGATATTATTAGGGCATTGTTAAATTGAAAGCTGACTGCATTCAACATCTCTAAATATAGAATACAGAGTTATTTGCCACTTGAAGATTCTTGTTATTGAGACTAAGTACTTCGTACTTTCTGATTCACTTGCTTGTGGCAAACCAAAACAAATATCAAGCAAACACACTGCAGATGCTTGTGAATTAAACCCAAATGTGAATTCAAATTACAGGGGCACTAAGGAACAGGAAAGATGCAATTCTAAACCTAAAAAAAAAATCAAGTGTATTGAATGCAAAGATGTTTCTGAGATTGGTTTTGTATGCAGAGAGAATGACTGGGAGGCCACAGGAAGAGTCTCTGTCTGTTTGCACTGGTCTGTGGAGCACGTCTTTAGGCCCTGTTCCCAAGACAGAACAACTTTGGGCTCATAGTGACCTTTATAACAGTCACTCCAGATAAAACCTAAAAGAGATGCTGACTGGCTGCATTGTGAAGAAGCACTTCGAGTGTGAGACTTGCCCAAGACGTGAAGTCCCTGCACAGACTTCGCATAAATCATTCTAAAATGCATTTAACACCACGGTGATATATGAACAAACAATCTGTAAAAACGAGGACCCATTTGAAAAATAGAGGTCTAATGTAGGACCGCGCGGAAATCCGCCACTTTAAGACCTCATTTAAACAGCTGACAACATATGCAATTTACCAGTGTCAGATTCAGACATGCTCGTGGAAGACCATCCGTATCATTTTCCGTGTTGAAAGAATGCCAGCAGCCCTATTTTACCTTTTACCTACTACTTTTACCTTTAATTAACACAGCCACAGGTTTTCAACATGAACACTCACAAAATGACTCACGGTCAAAACATCGACATGACTAAAAGAAGACAACTTAAGCCATTCTGTCTCACTGATCATGTGCTGACTAATCCAACTTGAGGAAGATGCAGACTAACTAGGTTATGACAAGTGGCTGACTGCACTGTATTTGAGAAAGATAAGCATTTAAGGAAACTGGCAGCAACTTTCCCATAAAACATTACTCATGATTTCATTATTGTGCATCTCCATGACTCCATCTCCATGAGCTCAGGACCACATCAGACACTATATTTAAACACGATTGTGCAAGCAGTAGGACAAGCAAGGAAGCTGGTGTCTACTGGATAAAACATACAACGTCTGTATTTTCTTTCCAGTGTATCTCTGTCCTGTGTCTTCTTTAAGACGTCTTTGCCTTGACATTTTCTCTAACCACATATTCTCTTCTCTACATCCCATTTGTCCTGACCCTTTTCTCCATAGGGTAGGATTTGTAAGCCTATTGCTCAACTCCCAAGGGGGGCCATTGGCTCTACATCAGACACATCCACAGACAACAGGGAAACTCCAGATTGTCATGGTGAGAGCAGCCACCCGTTGCAGTGCTCAGCATGGGTTGTGCTCAGTGTTTACGGTTGGCACCAATTACAGATTGGCAGACTCAGCAAGCTCCAGAAGCTCAACTTCATACAAAGAAATCAGAACTAGATCAGACAGAAAAATGCAGGGTGACCAGTAACTGTCTTCACTTTAAGTGGGTCGGATAAAACATGGCGTGATGTAAACTCAATATGGTTGCCTAAGGCCATCAGTCGTGATCAAATCTATTAGCTCGTGAAAGACCACAATGATGTTGTTTAATTGCTGCCCCGGGGGAGTGATGCAGACACCACACAGTTTGGACTACATGGAGTATGTGTGAAAATTATAGATTTGTGTTCTTAGTACAAAATAATATTTGCGTGAGTCTTAATTGTTATTTGTCAAGTACTCTTGTCTGTGGTATAAGTGTATAATTATGCATTATATCAATAACATCCACTTGATTTATTATTCATGGCCCAAGTTCAAGTAAACGTCTTACACTAATAAAATGAAAGGTAATAAGGGATTTGTGGGAATGTGTAAAAGGGAGAAAACTTGCAATTATTAAAAGACAATTCCTGCTCGCTATCTCTCTCTGTAAGTGTCTCGCTCTCTAACACACATACATGTAGTACATATATACTGTATTTTGTACTGTTTTTATTGCAAATTTGCTTCATAAACTTTCATAGTCATGATGTCCTCCTTTATAAAATAGCAGTAAATAAATGCTGCACTTTGCTGTGCTGTGGACTTTCTCAGCCCCATACTGTTCATTGGCTACTTTGTGCACAGCCACTGTTCCTGTCAGTCAATGGTCCTGTGGATCAGACTGTTCCTACCTCCTCCTCCGCCTCCTCTTCCTCCTACCACGGCCCAGTTCTAGTGGCGAGATGCCAATATCTAGGCAGGGCACCCACCTGCTACCACAGTCATTTACTCATGGACATGAATTTAACAGCCAAGCAATCAGTTCAAATGCCCAATGCACAAAATCTGTGCACTTGCTTTTGTGGTCCAACTAAGAACTTCCGTTTCTTTGTTCCTCACTGCCCTCTTTCACACCATTCTCAGACGGACACGTCACACTTGTCTCATCCCCTGTGGATGGTTAGACTGAAGCCTCAGTTGGCCTGCCAGCCTGAAATAGCTATGGAGCGGGCCAGGGTCTGACGGGGAGGTGTTTGTTTTCTTGTGTTTTAAAGCTTCATATGATCCACATCATGTCATGAACCGAAATGACAAGCACTTACACAACTGGAAGAAATTACAGAGATACGGTATGCAGTAGTATTGCTAATGAGATCACAGCATGGATTGGTTGTGTGTGTGTGAGAGGAGCAGGTGACAGTGAGACTGAAAGGAAACGGGTAATTTGAGATGAGCACCCACTCTTGGGTGACTTGAAATGCGGGTGAGTCTGCAAATTTAATTTGAGCACCAACAAGATTATCTGCTCCACAGTTTTGGTGTGTCAGGCAAGGTCAGTCAGGTGAAGTTTGTTTACAAGTTGAAGTCGTGATTTCTGGGACGGCTTTTCATCCTTGATGTCGTGAAATGTCATCATCCCCCTAGAATTCTGAGTGACAAACACTGAAGTTTATTCTTAGCTTGTAAATACACTGTCCAAACTGTCCAAACTTTAGGGATAATACTCAATGGGCATTTAACTACTGTTTTAATTGTTTTTCTGTGAGTGGAATAATATCAAAAATCGAAAAATGTCACCATAATGTTGTGATTGTATTTGAACATGTATGACTATGGTTGCCTTAATTATTATTGATATATTTATTGGTGATATATTTATTAGTTTAAGTATATATATCATATTGATCAAACAACTCGTTAATATCCAAAAGAAGGCTTACCAATGAAATCTTTCTGAACTTTCATTCAGGGTACACTCGATGTCATGCCTGTAGTAGTTTATAAGGTTGCCTATTTCTGTTAAATCATTAAGTTCTATTAAAGAGAGAATCAGCAACATATTTCTGTCAATTCAACGCAGTATTCCAAATCAGCCAAAGCTGAGGCACAGGGGTATTAATGTTGTTCCTGTCCGTTGCTGAATTAGGACAAGATTAGAGAAAAGAGGAGTCCCGTTGTGTGAATGGGTGATAAGAAGCCAACCATTTCTGAAATTCATATTTGAAGGGGAATAAGTGAGTCACAATGACCCAGTTTAGCTTTCAGAATAATGGAGGAGGATTTTATGCATTTGCAGTGTCAGAAAGAACCATTGATAACTGGATTAACAAAGAAGCACACACCATACTCCTCTCATCGTGACTTTGTGAGAATTTAGTTTGAGCTTAGTCAAGTTGCAAATTAAGGATATAATTAATCTACATAATTTAAAGAAAACCTCCAAGGTCCAGCCATGTCGTTTTCCAAAGTGTTGTAGTCAAGATCACCTAAACCAAGAACAAGTGATCACTCAGACCAGACTGTGTCGCAACCAAGACAAGACCAAGACTGTCAGGGGTGGAGACCAGGTCAAGACAAAGACCAGGGAGGGCCAGTTCCTTGGACAGAGTGAAGGAGGAGACAAATTTTCACGCTAGCAATGAGTCACGTTCTTGGCTGGATTTGAGACATGAAGTTTTAGACCGATCTTGAGCACTACAACACTAATATGTACGTTCCCTGACTGTCTAATTACAAAAAAAATATATTTAGACTTCCACATGTAAAAGTGCAAAAGTAACCTCATTACAAAAAGTAATCTGACAGTACACAAGACAGTACTGAAGGCTTGTCCCCATCCGGGACAGTAATCACAAGCAGCGGATAGGTTCACTATGGCAAACAAGGGCAAGAGCAACAAGGTATGCCTGACAGATTATCAGAACAACACGTAGCCCGTTATTTTGGGATGCAGGGAGACTTTAGGGGAGATGGTGAGGTCAAAACTTGGATGCAAGTGAGTACTACTCTGCACACTTACAGACACAGTCTGGCTTAGTCAGGGCTGTTTATGCCTCGCCATAGCCACAGCCAATCACTGAAGCCTTGCCTTAACTCAAACAAATACTTGTGCAGATAGGTCACCACATATCCTGCTGAGAGAGGGTTATACTACCATAAATGGAGTTCAATAAAGTGTTAAGGCAATTCAAATACAGTTCCTGTCAAAATATGTTACAGACATACTCTTTCTAGACGCTAATTAAAAAATAAATACAGAAATGAATCAGTTTTGGGCGATTGCTTCGAAATGATTCACAACGCACTCGGGCAAAGAGAGAGAGCCTTTTCTTCGTGAACAGGCTTTGTCAGAGGAACTTGAGATAGGGCTAGGATGATATGGCCAAAATATATCGATATTTTTCACAATATTGACAGTATGACAATATAGAGGCCATTTTTTGTTTTAGTAGTCCAATACAAATACAATGAAAATGCAATGGTAGGCAAGGGTTTCGACTAACATTGTTATCTATTTGTGCCTTCTTTAATATAAAACCTGAATATACTGAGGAAAATTTTACAGGAGACAAACATGCAGGGAGGGTTCAAGTGTATGTAAACGACGTCATGCCTTAAACGGCGTCGACTGACTTTTTGTTTTATTTGATCATTATTTGCACAGATCCACCCAAATCCAAGATATAATCATTACAAATGCAGAACTGTGGGACTGAGCCTGCAGGCACTGTGGTTCCAAATGACACTGTAAACCAGATTCATCCAGTGATTTCGATATCCCACCATATACTGTCAAGTCTTTATTGGCCATCTCCCATTCCAGCCTCGGGGTGTATACTGTGTTATTTCTCATTAGTCAGCAGAGTAGTCAATATTAGTTCTGAGGAAAAAAAAGCTAAAGCTAATTTTATTCAGTCTCTAATTCTGTATATCATTTCAATAATGAAAGCGATAATTAATGTGCAGAAAATGTTCCATTTATTTCAATATTCATAAATGGACAAATTCATACATATGAACACAATACGTTGTAATGTTTCAATTGTTGCCATCTTGACAACTGTGTTGTTTTCTTTTTTGGTGACAAGCCCCAGGTATCACTCGGAGAGCGCTGCAAGGCTTGTGTATGTCCTTTTATGTGTTCACATCACTTATTCTTCCCAGTCTACTGCTCTATTAGTGAGAGTCTGAGAAATAACAGAACACATGAAGCTTGGAATGCAACACAGCTGGAATGGACTCTTGGACTTAGTTTAAAAAAAAAAAAAAAAGCCTTTGGTTTCAGGGTCAGAGAGTCTACAGTAGGCTACAATATATGGACTTTTTGACAATATTCATACAGCACAAATTAGTCCAATGGGTTATCATTAATATTGCTATTGCAAAAAGCATTTCCCAATTCATTACCCTTTTAAAAAGTCAAGATTAAGATTAAGAAGAACTTTTTAAATCCTGGTTACAGGTATAATAAAACTATTTGTTAACTACAATCCACAACAATACTAAATGCCTTGCAGTGTTTACCATTATTCGACTACAAATGTCTTGTGACATATAACTATTTGGCTTAAAATTGCATTGTATGCAACGTGCAGTGCGCTTTGCCGCAGCAGATGGCTTTAACAAAACCTATGCTTTCCTTTATGGACCTAAGTGGACGATGAAGCGGAGGAGGATGATAATGTAGGAGTAGCCTATCCCTCAGTAACTACACGGTTTAACGGCACAATAGCTGACACCATTAAATCATGGAGTCAAACAGCTTTAGACCATTAAGGCAGTTTGCAATATGCTGAATGGCTGAACTCTGCCTGCCCTGTAAAGAGGAAACACACTTTTAAATCACACGCTTCGGTGAAAGGACAAAGTTTGACAAGAGCTGAACAGCAACATCCAGCTTTTAGCCAGCGTGAACTCAATAAGGTCACCATGCTAATAGCTAAACAGCGGTGGCACAAAGGCTTATTTAATTGTGCATTATAAATGAATGAAAAACTGGAATACAGATTTGTTTTTATTGCACCTGTTTTATCTTAGCTAATCGCCTGAAGTCAATTGCCCGACATAAACAATTACAGCGTTTACAGCAAATTATCTCTCTTCCATCAGCGGCTGGATAAATGTCATAGCAAATTAGAAATTGAAAGAACATTGCCAATATTATACAGACAAATAACTCCACAAGCTGAACACATTTGAGCTTAAGGAAAAATGGTATATACCCTCTACTGCCTACCTCGGTAGGTAGGACAGATTATGCATGAGGAACATATTTATAGTTTGCATGTTAGGACAGACATTCTCACACAGACATAAGTAAACAAATATAGACAAAAGCAATCCCAAGCAGACCAGCCAGACAGTGATGAATGAACACGTCTCATAGATCAAATGCCTTGTGAATAGATGCCTGCTGGCTTGACATAAGCTTACAATGTCACTGCAACCTGCACTTGTCATCCACCATCTTCCACTAAAAATACAAAGCAATTGCTCCTTTGTATGATACTGACTATGAATCACTGCTGCCACTTAACCTGGTGAAATCAAGGACAAAATTGATGAAGCTATTTCTTTATCTACACCGTTTCAGAGTCCATCGAACTAAAACTAATTTGATTACGGATGGGGCTAAAATTCTAAGTTTCTAACCCGAGTTGCAATCTATCAGGTTCGACTAACCTACTACATTCTGAATTGGTTCGTTGCCGGGAAACCTATGCGGCCAATTGTCGTGGTGTTAGTGTCATCTTACCATTTTTGAATGGAAAAGAAAAAAAATTCTTGCTTCAGCTTCACAAACCTCAATAACATCAATATTTATTTTGTGTTTATTATTGTCTAACAGCGTTGCTGGTATTTAAATATCCATATTAGCTTTGGCTTAAATAAAAAAAAAAAAATACACCCATATTGATTGCGCATAAGTATATGCTCCTTAACCTTTAGGTCACACCTGTTACCTCACTCCAGCCCTGTCCCGGGGCAAGTGAAGAAGTCAAGGGTCATGGTGTCATATGACACTTCCTCCACTGATCTGTTTTAGGGCCCACATGTACACATGCAGTCTGTCAACCGAGGAATTACCCATTATTTATGTCACTGAACTTCCTCCAAAATAAATGTTTCTCCGATGGTTATTTTAGTACTACACCTTTAATCCCAGGTTACCAATGATCTAATTAGATCTGTTTTCACTGCTTGAAATCCATTAACTCATTTTAGTAAGTACACTGGTCAAATCATGTTTTGCTGTACTCAAATCTCTTAACATTATTATATCTAAATGGGCCCATTCCATGTTCTATGTACATGTATAAAACCGCCTATACTGTATAAGAATCTGTTCAGTGTGCTATTGGGAAAATACAATACAATACCATCAATACCATTCTTGCTGTGTCTCTCTCACCACTATGACATCAAACAAAATATTAAGTTTAAAATCTAATTTGAAAAGAGTATCTTTAAATAATTAACTGGTACTAACCCTTAAACATGAATAGGCATCTATTACAAAGATATATACTGGAAAGCCTCAGGTCAGGCTAAACTTTGGCTCATTGATCTTATTGGCCCAATATGTGCCCAATATAAAAAAAAAGAGAAATTCCTATTTTCTGACTGCTCTGGGAAATAGTTTGATACAATGTGAAGTTTATCTTCTTCCCACTTAAATGTCTGTGAGGAAAACAGAATGGTCACATACAATCACAAGCAAGTAGCTGTTTAGCAGCCACTTTGAAATGGCACATGATGTGAAATGTTAAGATTATTTTGGCCTGCAACCCTCACATTTTTTCTTGGGATCCCACTGTTTCTCATTCTGGTCAAAGTCATTGCTAAACCTCTTGCAGCCCTGTGAAATATGAAGCGCAAAAAATGACAGCAAAACACCGTGCCTGATGTTTACCTCAAAGAATTTCAGGCATGTTCACCAATTCAGAAATCTTGAAAACGTTCCAACAAATATTTATCCCACACACTTTGGAGACAGAAATCTGCAGGGCATTTATCATCTGAAATCTCAGCTTATCTGCCTCCTCATTCGCTATAAACAGGTGAAGTAACAATGTCACACTTCTGGCTTTGTTGACACTGTCAACTTGTGCGCAGTAATCAAAACAAGACCAGAGGGCAAGTAAAAACACGAACTGACAACTACTACAACACGTGAACACACAAAGAGATCTCATTCACCCAGATTCCAAAGCATTTGAGGAATGGAGGGCTACCAATACATTTCAACTCTCACTGCCCTGAACTTATGACACCGCAACTGAAACAATGCATCCACAAACATGTTATTAAAGACACGAAACAAACAATTTCACGGCGTACTGGGACTTTTTCTACAAAATAATAAAGATACAGTAGATATAAGGATAGATACAATGTGGATTTTATAAATGTGGTTTTCCAACAATGATGCATTTCAATTGATGTTACCTATACTGTCTACATTTTTAAATATTTCAGTTTTAATGATCAAAGTTTACAAGGCTTTTATGTTAATATTGATTTTACTGGGACCAAAAAGGCACAATAACTTTTGTAATTAGTAGGATGATGCCATGCCTATCACATTCTATAATGATTACTAAAAGTTTAGACAACTGAACAATTAGACTGAATACAAAATAGAGTGATTTCTGACTTTGATGACTTTTCTTGCAAATGGTCCAGATGCCCGTCCCAACATAAACATGAAGCTGTAACAAACTAACTTGATTTAAAAAAACTCCTAATATGAACAGCGATGCCCGCCCTTAAGACCCAGCAACCTACAGACACCCATTCATCATCTGTGCCGTTTATCCATGTCCATGGAAATTATGATATCAAAACAAAAAAATAAAAATGTCTCCCTTACAAATTCAAATTGCCTCATTTACAGTAGTTCATATTTAATAACTTTCACTTCCTTGGGCAAAATAAATGCTAATTACAAATAAAATCCCAATAACATTACTTGAATGTGTGCGCTAACAGCGTGTGTAACACTCTGATAACTAGATATGTCTGTGCCAACTGACATATCTAGACTGACAGATCCAGACTTGGTCAGATTGTGTGATAAGATCTATTTTTGTTTTGTACTTTTATTGTAGTTGTTCTGGTTGAGTAAAAGTTGGTACACAGACAGAAGAAGAGCATAGAGTGGCACCGGTTCAATCAAATGAACACAATCTTATCCTAGTTGTATTTGTTGTTTATGTAAAACTACTTGATTCCACACACACATCTACTAACATCTATTGTGTTTGGATAGTAATCCAATTAACTGACTGATTCCTGCTGGGTACTCACTGATCCTTGTACGCCCAGCAGCTGGAAAGGTTAGTCGAGCTGCCTATCGCAAACTGTGTCGTAAACATGGAAGTTCTGAAGACACGGGAACGGGGTAATATGTGAATAAAGTCAATGAATTTTCTCCAATTCTGACACAACATGTAGCAACGTTAACTCACTAAGGCTGTCACCGAGCAGGCAGGGCAGGGCAGGCAGGGCAGGCAGGGCAGACAGACAGGCAGGCAGGCAGGCAGGGAGACAGACAGGCAGACAGACAGACAGGCAGGCAGGCAGACAGACAGACAGACAGACAGATGGACAGACAGGCAGACGGACAGGCAGACAGACGGGCAGACGGACAGACAGACAGGCAGGCAGGCAGGCAGACAGACAGACAGACAGACCGACAGGCAGACAGGCAGACAGACGGAAAGACAGA
>OMNV01006564.1:66207-80806 GCA_900303265.1 Brotula barbata
ACGCTAGCAAACTTTGCATTCCTGGAAGTGGACCAAACAGCGTCAGTGGAAGACAAACTCTTTACTCGTCGTTCCAAACACATTTCAGCCCCCCCCCTGCTACACAAACTAAGACTTGGCAAGCGAAAGAAAGCGACGAGACTTGTGGCTGAAACACTTTCAATTTGGGGGGAAAAGGAACCCACAGCTAACTTTTCCATACCTTTCCCACGCCGTAGCTCTCTCCGTCGTTACTACCGCTTCTTGGCAGCCATAATCCCGTGTTTGTCAAAAGTGTACACGGCAGAAATGAGGAAAATCCGAATGTGTGTGTGTGTGTGTGTGTGTGTGAAGTGTGAAGTGTTGTCGGTGATTTTCGCACACAGCTTCGCTCTCTCAGCCGCCTGCAGTTTTTCCACCAGCCTGTCGCGAGGGCGAGCACACAGGGACACTGGGCTGGCCGGGAGGACCGCGTGACCGCGCACTTCACAAGGAACACCAGTCTGTTCTCAGCACAAAGCGGGATGGGCACGATTTCACATTTTTAAATATACATTTAGTGATTCATGTTAAAAAAAAAATAAAAAACTAAGAAAAATAATAATAATAATACAGCTGTATTTTTTTATATTTTCAAAATACTGGAATTCTTACTGGTTCCTCCATGCATATTTGCAATGCCTGTAAGATGTACGATTGTGTAACTGTTTTTGCAGGTGTATTATTTGTAAATAAAGTTTGTTTTTTAAAAAAAAAGCATCTCCTTTCTGGCTACATATGTAGCATCGCTAACTGGATGCTAGCTAAGTCAAACTAGCTAAGTCAGCATCAGTGAGACTTCTAGAATAAAGCAGCTGTGAATTTGTTTATCTTTATTTATGTAACAAATCTCAAAAGGAATTTAATTTAAATTCAATTTAAATGTATTTTCAAAATATAAAATGAAATTTTATCTCAATACCTTCGTAGATGTTGGGCTAATTACATGAATATGAATATGAGGTGAAAATACTTAAACGAATATGTCGCCACACTAATAAAATTTCCACAAATTTAAAAAGTTTTCACTCTTAGCTGAGTTCTCAAAGCTTCTGGAGTAGTCCCAGTAGCACAGTTTGAGAACCACATTTTTCTTTTCTTTTTATTTACAGTGCATTACCCCTAACATCAATCATGCTGATGTCATTTTATATAAATGGAACACACAATCTTACACACACAAGTAGCATATTCGATATGACCTCCAATGCAAAACAAAGACAATGATGTTAAAATTGCATAAACATGGTTGCAATCATGCCTTACGTACAGCTGTGCAGAATATAAAGCGAGCGTGTTCATTTTACAGTACGTTTACTGGAAGGCCATGAGTACAGACAGAGTGTCTGACTGACATAATGAATTTCATGCATAATAACTAGCAGGGAGGAATTCCCCTCTTCTGCTGCCTTCTGGTGCTGTCGGAAAACTGTAGTCATCATTATTTAATGCTAAATCCACAAAGAAGTGATTGAAATTTTGTTTTTGCAGTTTAGGAATTTGCATGATTCATTGCAAACACAATATATTTGTTTAAAGCTGCATCCATTTATTTTATTTGTTTAACAACTGAGGTGACAGAAACCTCCCAATATAAGTTGACCCTAAGTCCTGACATGACAACTTCTTCACAATACATGTTCAGAATACTCTGTGGTCAGAAAATCTTACCTCTCTTATAAAAACAAAGCAACCATGATACGTTTGGATACCAGAAGTAGGGCAAACCGAAAAAAGACCTTGCAATAATAACTAATTTCCTTATTCAAACACAGAAACATTGTCTGTCTCTTCTTTGTGCTAAAGTACTCGTGCAAAACAAACTAGCATATTCTTACAAGTTCCATTTTGCCCTCATTTGCTTCCAAAAACACTTAAATAGATCATACCTAACAACTGAACAGGCATGGAGGAAAGAGCTCACAAAGAGAACCTGAAGGCAGCATGGTTTTGGGAAGAGGAGGAGGGTCTGAACCAGAAGTTGACATGTGGGAATGACTCAAGTTTTTCTACACATTCCAAGCATTGTTTCCTCCACCCTGCTCCAGTCTCGGGCACTGAGGCCAAGGATTTTCCAGGGCTGGGATAGACGGAGCACATGATGGATCAAGGAAGAGGAGAGATGACTCGTATTCTCCATTTTTTAGTGTAGTTATCCTCTAACACAGATGTATAAATGATTTTGAGAGGGGGGATGTTGCATAGTTTCAGATGTCTTCCACAGCGTTATATAATATCCCTCTCATCGCTCAACAGTGAGCAGAGCAAGACAGAGAAATTCAATTAATCACGCTGCTGCAGGATAAATAACAAAATGAGGGGAGATGAAGATAGAAAAGACAATGAGATTAAGCCAACTTTAAAATACTTTATTCGGCAAGTTCCGGGGAACTGAACATATTTACGAAGCCAGAGCTAATCAAACCAGTACTTCAGAGAAATAACATCATTTTCAGTAGCCTCCTATGTTTATCCAAGCACAACTTCACCCAGAATGATTATTGACAAAATCTGTGTCTAGAGAAATAAACAGAACACAAATTTGGCCAGCAGCAGAGATTCAGATGTATGTTAAATTAAATTACAACAATGATTCAGCCAAGAATTATGTATTATGTTCAGAAAACATTTGTAGCTTAAAAGGGATATACACTTGAGCAACATAGATGAGTAGAAATAGGATCATCCGCACTGAAAATAATACTAGAGTGCAGATACTTGAGTCAGTATTACTAAAAGTGCTCTTTTGTGTCCTCTTTATTATAATTTGGTCACAAGCCATTAAAGCCCAATAGCTTGTTTTAACTCAATGTCCCCCCTGATATCTCTGTTGTATGATAATGCAATGATAATAATCATTACAAGATGCCTGAGCTAGACCATGTTTTTGTATAAGCGTAATATTTCCTTTCCATGATAAACATAAGAAAAAATAAGAGAAGTGTAAAATTCTAAACAACATTTTGGAAATGTTGTGTAATCCAGATGGTGGAGCATGATAATGACCCTCATCAGATGATCATTAAAGGGGAAATGAAGTAATCTGATGTCATCATTATAACATGAATATTTACTACCAACAGGGCCTCCATTTCAGTAATACTTTTTAAAATCTGCGACTGTATTTGGTTTATCCAAAAGATTGATTGCCTTTTGAGGGCAGATCTGATATTATCATCATTATCTACCTACATGAGTGAATGTGTAATTCAGCTACCGATTTTACAATGTGCTCAAATAAGGGGATAACTCTGACAGCTAAAGGAATTATGCCCATTTTATTGTATCTAACTGCAGGATGATGCAATGGTAAAAGTGATTTCCTGTGTTCAGAGTTGCCCCTTGGCAAGACAAAACCACATCCTCAAACGCTTTGATGATGCCTGAAAGACAAATAAAACCTAGCTCTTATGGCGTATGGACTATAAAAGAGTGGGTTATTGAGCTAACAGAGACCATTCAGGATGTGAGCCTTTCTAGAGCCAGGTCAGCACATGACGCCTGACTCATCCTCTGTGCTCTGAGTCACACCCTCCCTGCTCGGGTCCAGAATCTGTGGCTCTCTGTTTGAGCTGGCAGAACAATCCCAATGTCAACCCTCGCTATTTTGCAGGCAGGAAGTTGCCATTAGAGAGAGGAGGAGGTACATCATATGGGATTCATGCCTGATCACACACTGTTTTCAGTTTCGCTAATTCCGTCATGTCTTAAAATAGCGTTGTGGACTTTTTTGTTGTTGGCTTGATTCGACTATCACAGCAGGGGGACTGGAAAGGTTGAGATGGATCAACAACAGGGCTAAATCCGTGGCAAGCACTATTATGTTCAACCAATTATACTTTCTTACCTTTCCCTTACATTTTTTACAGTTGTGGGCCAACATCAAAGCCAAACGGCTGGAAATAAGCTCATTATACCAATGAGCTTTGGTGCACACTCGAGGCACTAAATATGGAAATACGGGGTCCACGTGTGAAAAATCATCCCAGGAACTCACTGGTAGCTCTACTCTTCGGCTCAGTCGTAGATTAACAGAGCAATACTTGACAGGAATTCTGTGAAATTTGATTCTTTAAATGTTTTCATTTAAATCTATGTTTCCAAAATTCAACCAACTGATTTTGACTTTCACGCACATCTTAGTGTAAGATCTTTCATACATCGTGTCGGTCCGACCAGTCTGGATGGGTTAAGAGGACAGAGAACATATTTTGGTGCAAATAAAGACTTCTTCTTCTATCAGTCTCCTGCTGGTTTATTTCCACAACATTTTTAAAGCCGATCTCTAACTTGTTCTCTTTTCCATTCAAACCCTTGATCGATAACTTATGATTCAGTGATTTTGTTTCATTGACTAACTGTAGCTCTCGGCCAACGTTCAGGCATTTAATGACATTGCTGGATATAATACTCTGACACACGTGGCCATTATGGACAGGAAGTATCTGCTGGAGAAGAGGAAATGGGCATCACCGAATGGAAACAGGAAGGGAATTCAGTACCATTGTAGTCACTTAATAGTTCATAGGCAGTGTAGATAGACAGCTACTGAACAAACAAATGGTAACAGCCACACTGTACCACCAAGTGAGGCAGCCTATAAATCTGATTTACTTAAATGGATTAAGGCCTTCCATGGCCATGATGAATCTCAATCAGCTGTTTTACCCTCGACTAGATACACCTAAGAATAGAATCATCAAACAGTTTATTATTGTTTGGCCATAGTCCACAAAACAGCACAGGCCTCTTTTTCTACAAATACAAGCAAAATGCAGAAGATAAACTCAATAAATGTTACCAATTAAAATCTCCACATTTGTGCTGTAAGTCAATCATTAACTTGTACACTGTCAGGCCCATTTCTAGATAATGACCACTTGTCCAGTAAGTGCAAAAGCAGGCAGCTGAAACTGAACTCCTCTCCCCAGTGTGACTCTTTACAAGATTGAAATTCTGTCTAGTGTTCAGTAATTAACAAGCTAGCTGCTGCAGCGGTTACATTCCATATTTTTGATGCACCATCAATAAAACTCTAACTTTTATATATTGATGCGAGAAATCACACTACACACAAGTGTGCAGCACAAATTATTTAACTCTCGTACATGCCAAATGTATCTATTCCCAAATTGTCACAAATCTGCCCAATCATGCTGATCATATGATGTAAATATGTTTATTGAAAACACAAACACTTTCTTACACAGGAAAAAATCTAATGGCACATACTTACTTTGATAAAGCGTGAAAAAAAAGAACATTTTCTCAGCAATATTATTTGAATATGGTAAATACAAACCCACAAACATATGTTCCTATAACAGACAAAATATTTGGTAGTGTTTAACATAGACAAAAAAATGTAACAAAGTACTTTATAAAACAAACGGTAGCTATCTGAACTGCTAACACATTTTTCAAAATGTAGAAAATAATAAATAAACATGAGACACTACATCACCTCACCATAGTAATAGAGTGGTTTTAAAGTGACTGAACCAAGTTTTTTTTTTAATTTGGAACATTTCTGAAGTTATTGGCAGTCAAATATTACAATTTTGAGTCCTTTTATATTCCCTATGCTAATCTTCAAAAGCAGCAAGATATAAATTACTCATGCCAGAATACAAGATAAACCTGTCACGTTATCCTATAATGTCAGTAGTGCCTCCAAGAAAAATAGTTGTTTTGAGGTAAATGTTATTGGAAAACACTTTCTGCGGCAACAACAAATATATTTGTATCCAACAAGGATCTTTGGAGGCTTTTCATTGTGTTTCATTGTGTTCAATTGATTGTGTACCGAGGACAATTACAAAGCTCTTTTTATGAAATAATGCAGCTCAAAAATGATCCAATTTACAAAAAAGAAACCAACCCCAAAAAACAAAGTCAGTGAAAAATTTGTTTCCGGTGTATCACTTTAAAACCAACTGTGGCGACAGATTGAGCAGAACAATTATTACCAAGGAGAGAAGCGTCAACATGACATCCCGTGAACGTAATCCATCAAACCAGTGGGTCCAATTATCTACAGCAAAAGACAACAAACACAGTGTTATCTCTTATCTAAATGTGAGCTCTGACAATAATATTTTGTGGTTCTGACCCAATTCATCAGTCGGTCAATTGAAAGGAAAAGGATTTCAGGAATTGATTGATTATTTTTTAATTACAGCATTTCCAAACTGAGAAAGCAGAGTTCCATGTTGCATGGCTTAATTCATTTTTTTAAAGCTTACCTGTCTAAACGGTTGACCACATCTCTCACCGTGTTGATGAGATTCTCATGCTCTTGAGGGCTACTAAGAATGATGCTATGGAGCTTCTTCATGTAGGAGTCGATGTTGTCAAGAGTGGGCGTCTCTCCACTGCCTGCAGGACAATTCATGGGATAACACAGACTTATAAATTCATTCAAGTGAGGATAATAGCACCATCATTCCGTTTGACAAGTGTAAAACAATGGTGTGTGGAAAATACTGATATTCCATACAATTACTATAATCATAATTTTTAACATATTAATTGTTGTTTATTTTCTAAACTACTGTTTACACTGGATCCTCTCAGGATACCAAATCAGTTTCTGGTTAGAATATGCATTGCTCAGTATCACCAAATTTCCCCAAAATTGAAGTCCAAAGGCCAGACTCACACTTTCACGAATAAGAGCAAAGCATGTGTTTGCACACACACACACAGCATTAAGTTGATTAAAGAAAAAATATTAGATTTAGCCAAGATGCCTTAAAACTAATGATTCCAGTATACAGGGCTATAATGGATCAGGACTCTTTATCAGCAAAGACCTGACAAGCATGGGACACCGCAGTTTTACCAAATTCATCAAAGCTTCAATTAGTCATACATCTTTTTTTAAACTAAAAACTAAATTATTTTAAAAGATTTGAGATACTCAAGATATTATATAAGATGATATGTATGATATTATGTATGATATGTATGATGATATTAGATGAGATCAGATTTTTTTGTGCAGTAAATTAGCAGCTCGAACAAGCAAGCAACAGATTTAAAACATGCAACTTCTCACCTGGCAGAGGGACTGTGCCAAAGCTGGAGGTGAGTGCCTGCCGCAGGGTCTCCAGGTGTTGGTGGAGGAGTCCGTTGCGCCCCCTCTCTTGCATCACGTCGCCTTCTAGGCGCTCCAAAGCTCCGCGCATGTTCTCGACGTGTTTCTGCAGTGCTGCATTCCGCTCTTCATAGTCCATGTTGGTTTTGCGCAGCTGCCGCATCTCGGCTTCTCTCGCTATGAAAGACACACATGAATTACAATAGGCTCAAAGAAATCTAAATCGATAGTGTGGCTATTCTTTTAAAGTGCTTTCTCCCTACATTAGAGGCATCACTGAGATGGTGAACAGACTGTTTGGGATCAAATGGCACAATGACAGTTCAGTTGGTGTGAAAAAAAATGTGAATAAGACAGCTGAGGGTCTTCACCTTTGCTGTGATTGAGAAACTCTTCTGTGAAAATCGGTATGTCAAACACAGTCCTGTCCTTCCCCTCTGCATCCTTCTGATCACAGCCATAGACAAAGACAAATTAATGTAGATGTAGTAAAACAGCAAAACTTTGGACACAGATTGACAGGGAGAGCGGCTCATTTATATGTTTGGGCTGCAGGTGATTGGGTAATTGATAGTCATAACTTGGACTTGCAACACTGGAAATACG
This sequence comes from Brotula barbata, assembly GCA_900303265.1. Taxonomy (NCBI): domain Eukaryota; kingdom Metazoa; phylum Chordata; class Actinopteri; order Ophidiiformes; family Ophidiidae; genus Brotula; species Brotula barbata. Next base: position 73,931 of record OMNV01006564.1, read on the forward strand.
ACAGAGATAGTCAAGAAATAAGGAAGTAGACACAGTCTTATCAGAAGCATTGATAACGAGATATCAAAGGCTCCGCTCTGATTTGGCTTGCAAAAAATTTGTAATTAGAGTAGTTGCACACGATACCGTATTTCATAAATCAATGCCTCATCATTCTTTACTCGTAAACATTAAGCAATTTCTGCTGAATCACATTTCCGGTGATATCTGCTAGGGAAACACCAGCAAATCCCACAGGAAGGGAGATGAAGTCACCTTGGCTGCATCCCTTCAGAGTACACTGGCTGATTTACAGCAGAAACCCCTTAATTACAGCAATCAATTAATTAATTACACACTGCAAAGAAGCAGCAATATGTGAATCACCATCACTAAAGAAGTTTATACCAGCTTTAGTGATGCAACAATGAACGCTAACATATAGAGCAAGAGAAGGAGAAACACAACAGATTAGGGTTTAGGTGAGAAAAATGGAAAAGAGATTCTTACAGGTTCAGCTGCAAGGCCAATTTACTCATATGGCTGTATCAAAATTGGTGTTTTAGGATATTCTGATGTGCCTTTAGCTTCGTCTATGGTCACGTATTGGAGTGCAGGCTGTTATATTTGGACATTAAGTACATCCTCTTAGTGATGACACATTCAGTGTCTGACTGGGCAGAGCAGACCTACTGACCTCATGAAGAGCCTCACTGGCTACCTGGTGCCCACCATCTGGAGAGGAAGGAAAGAATAAAGAAAGTTGACAGCAGATGATTCATGTTTTTTCCTGGTGCAGCAAACCTTTACATCTTGAACTGATACGGAAAACCCCCCTATCTGCCATCCATTGTAGCACATTCTCAACTGAGGGTAGGCAGAGCACTAAACAGGGTGTCAAATCTCTTCTCGCACTTCTGAGATGTTCATCTCATCACCCTTTTTGATATTAACCCACAGTTACAAAGTCAGCAGCAAAGCAAAAGCCCGGAGGTGAACATTTTAAAGCTTTCACATAATAATGAATGAAATGCATTCAATTTATGGTGTTATCAAAGGGACCTAAAATCTACAAATAAGAAGTGCCAACATTTTTAGGGATTACATAAACAAGTCCTTAGCCTTGTGTTGTTTATGCATTCAGGTGGGCCAAACTGTCTTAATCATGATCTCACCTGCCCTGTGCCTCTTGCCCTTCTGCTTTTCTTGGACCTTCCTGGTGAAATGTTTGTAAGCCTCTGTCTTCTGGTACTTCTCCAACTCCCGCATGTAGCGCTCTTTATCCCGCTCTGCCTCATCCAAGTATCGCTACAGACAGAAGAAAAAGACATTGAGGCGTGCTTGCTGAGAATACACAAAAAGAATGGAGGAAAGTTATATTTGATAGGATTGTGAGTGCAGATGGCATGGCCCAGCGTAAGAGAGTGAATGCACGTAATTAGGATTAGTTTAGAATATTTTTTTTCGGTAAACAAGGTAATCTGATTATTTTAGGAATTGGAAGAATTGATACTAAAGCTGTTTTTGAGACAAACGCTTGTTTTATCTGTGCTATAACCCAAAAATTGGCTATGATTCTGTTTATGCATACCTAGGGTGCATTTTCAAAATGGCATGAACTCACATGACCTATGGGTTTCTCCTCTTCTCCCTTTCACTGCGCACAATTTATTCCACATTTTTGGAGTCCAAATGAAAACATTTCAGAATTCAGAATTTCTGACCTGCTTCTCCTCGGCAGGCAGCTTGCTCCACTCGTTGCCCAGCATTCTGGTAATCTCTGGGAAGGGCACGTCTGGACGCTCTGCCCTTAGCTGCTCTCGCCTGTCGTTCATGAATCGGACATAACCTGTCAGCGGGGCTTTGGGTGCGTTGCTGTCCTTCATTGGCTTCTTCCGCTTCCTTCCCTTGGTCCAGCTGCCACGTCTGGGCTTCTAAAGAGCCAGAAAAATAGACCCACTCGCATTGCATTGCTGCAGTCAGAATTGAAGAAATAGAAAAGTATCTCTTGGGTGCCTTACCTCATCTCCATTTCTCTGGTTGTTATTGTCTGCATTGGTTCCCGGAGAGCCCGTCTGCTCATCCATGACTATTAAACTTAGAGGAATGGGCTAGAGAAAAGAGAGAAACCAACAGGGGGTGTCAGAATAGGGAAAACCATGGAGTACAGCAAGTTCTATAATTCCACATTTATATAAACCAGGATTTATATAATATATGAAGGCCTGTTCTACGGTAGGGGACCTGACAGAAATAAAGGCACACATGCTGCTGCCAAATGAGAAACCTCCACTTGTCCAGCCACCATTTCCTCTAATAGAAAGTAACAGTGTAGCAATCAACTGTTATTAACTTAGGAGATGTTAAGAACTCCTACTCCTAAAATACTAACCTCAAAGGTATACAGAACTTAATTGTGGCACATCCGCTGACCCACAAATAAGAAACAGTCCCCGTGCAAATAACATACAACACCTTCTTAAGCAACAATGTACTGAGTCAGAGACTAGCAGCAAAACTACTGGGCTGACCTCTGGAAATAAGAAACAATAACTGTTTTTTAACCCCTGACATTACACAGGAAGTAAACCTCTGCATCCTGTATGTGGTTTTTCTCTCCCTGTTACTACATTTTGCTGGAAAAGACAAAACCAAACTACTGCATCCACCACAAACAGTTCATTTAGAAAGTCAATCTTAAGAGGAAATCCCCAGAATATAAAAGTAAGTGGGGATTTCCTTTCAAAAGTTCTGAAACGTAAAATAGTGGGATTGGGGAATGTCCGTTATTAGACCAGTTTTAGTTTTAATTTGCTTATAAGAGTGGAAGGCGACACCACCGCATAGGTTGAAGTAAAACACCAGAAACTACTAATCTATCAAATAAACCTTAGGCTGCAATGCCCTCTGCTGGACAAGGGTGCGCAACGCACACATTAACCTTGTCATCCAGCCTTTTTTTTTCAAAACTGAGTAGGTATACGTTTAACAGCAAATCGTGATGTCTTCACGTTAGAAAGTTAAAATGCCCAGTAACAGTTCACAAAAAAAGCTCCTCGTATTGAAATGGCACGTACGGTATGACGTCCAATATTTAATGAGCGATTCATATTGCATCCGAAACAAACCAAAACATGTCACGAGGCAAATTGTACTTATTGGGTTATTAATTTATTTGACAATCCGATAATCACTGAAATGACCCGAATATACACTTTATATATATCTTTAGCTCCTGGTTTCAGTTTATTAGTTAGTTCAGAACATTCGGTGTGAGCACCCATTCAACAGTGTTGGGACTGTCGGCTACATTACGTTAACAATCGGAGCGGCGGCCACGCGTCCAATTGCGTTGCAAATACGTTTGCTAATAAAATTTGAAAAGCTACACGCAAATGTTTCACTTGGAATTCGTTCAAAATGTGCGGCTAGGTGGCTAACTTACACAATGCTAAAGCCAACGAGCTAACATTTACCATAACAGCTTTTACCGCGACAGACGAAATGTCGGTGTTCCCATTTTATGTATTTTTTCTTGCTGTCGAAAATTACTTATTGATTAAGGTTTAACTGTATGGAATAATCACAGGTATCGCAAGAAATAATGCTCAAATTAAGGACGTTAGCATAAAATACTCAGCTACTAGCTCCTGTTAGCAGCCCGTCGGCAAGCCGTTAGTTTACTAACAGCTAACATGACATTCTGCTTTAAGTCATTTGGATATTGTTAAATAAATATTACCATATCTTGATGTGCAATTGCTTAATAAATTCTAGACAATGTCATAATGTGAAACATTGCTTATATGGACCAGACGGGGACTAACCTTAGACGGTTTTATGGTTTTAGCCGAATGATTTTCCTAATCAAAACAATGCAACATTCTCTACGTAGAAAAACACCAGGTAGAAAGGACACACCCTTTTGACCAGTAATAGACGGTTGTTTTCTCTCTGCATTTTTGTCCTGTTTTAGTAATTGTGGTCTGCATCATATCGAAGTAGTGCATGCGAGTAACTATATGAGATCTCCCTTTGCAAAAGAAGAGACAAACTATTACAGTTTAATTGACTCGATACTGTTTATTAGTTGACATAGTTCACTGTGTCACAATTTGTAGAACTGACCAGAAGGGGCGCTTTAAAAATATCCAGCTGATTTTTTTTGCGATATTTTCACAAAACGCCGGAGGAAATACAGTATTTATGATTGTTAACATGATTCACAAGCCTTGTGCAAACCATTCTACACTCTCTCGTTCTATGTTCTAAGCGTTAGGCAACGTCTTCTTTGTGTTTGATTTAGAGACCTTTTAGGCTCAATTGAGGGCGATGCTTCCACCCCCTGGATACTTTTTATATTGCACTTTTGTATTTGCGTTGGAATTTTCAGTTCAAGGCACACAAGGGTATGAATAAATTAAAATGTATTGTGGATAAAATAAACTCAGAATTTGATAAGTTTCTCTTCAGAAAACAAGCACATTAAATCCTTTTTTAATTTAAGCTTAGAAGACAATTAAAATCTAGGTAACTGTAGCCAATTCTCTGTAATGCACTGCCAACATCCATATACGTGTATGTTATCAATGGCTCATGAGAGGAACACACCAAATGCACTGCAAAGATCATTCATCAAAAACATAATATTCAGGAACACACATACTGTGTTTTTATGGACAGAGTAGAGTAAAGAAAACGTCTCACACAGTAGCCTCCCACCCTGCCTGAGAGAAATCAGGGGAGTGAGAAGACTAATACCCTAATTCCAAATTAGCAGATCTTAAATCAACAACCAGGGGAGTGTAACTTATCTGTAGCTGCGGGTTAATGGAAACATTGATTGCAGTCTCTTCACAATTATCCAGAGTTAATTCTCATGCCTGATTATGTACAGGTTGGGTGCATGTAATCTTTACATGCCGCTTTTGGGAAATAGTTACGAATAAAATCCATACCATAGCTTTAGAGGAGATTCCTACTCAAATGTAAAAGTCAAACATTATTCCCATGTCCGAAGAATTATACTGGGTGATTGTTGAACATTCGTGCAGAGTCAGTGTTGGACATGGAAGACTGACATTTGGATTTTGATGTGTTCTAGATAATTGAAATGTTTTGGGGTTTTTTAGCTGAAAGCAAACTATTTGATGCTGCTGGAAACGCCTTTTTGTGATATCACATCCTCTATATTTTCCAGTTTTTTGTTGAATAGCCCATTTTTAGTCAAATTGGCATGTAAAAACCTTTGCCAATAGCTCGTTAGCTCGGTCAGCTCTTAGCAGCGATCATTGCACATCGTGGTTCTCAAACACCAATGAATTAATTAGAGGTGGCATTGTCCAGGAATCGTGTTCATCACTAATTGGCTCGCTTGGAAAACAGAAATGATGAAGGCCAACTGTTCCGCTCCCAGCAGTAGCCTTTCTGGCTCAGTTTTTACTGATGCAAAAAAACAAAACCCCCAACATTATCCTTTCAGCATCGCTGCTTACTGCAATGTGGGCAGTGGCACAACAAACAAGCAACAGCGAGCCAGGTACAATCATCTCTCTACCGCAGACGCTTCACATCCCGGCAGGCCTTAGGGGCACAGCGGCCAGCTATGCCCTGTACCATCATCCACCTGTCCTGCCACATCGTATCATCTGCTTCCAGCCTGAGAAGTTTAGTGGGAGGAGCTGTTTCTAGCCACTGGCCCCCTGTATGCTGGGAGCACGTCCTTGCTGTTTGCCTTGGAAGATGACACAGTTTTGACATCCACAGTCCACCAGGATATCAACAGTTAAGGCATAAAAAAGACATGCCAAGGATGAAGATAGGCGGTCGATTTTCATCATTAATGAGCTAATAAAGTCTTCTGTACAAGGATCATAATACTAAGATTTGGAAAAGAGGCTTTTGGATTAAAACTATTGTCACTGCACTGTTCCAATCACCAGAGTTTAGCATATTCACAAGTCAGACAAAAAACAATAATCCAGTTTGGATGAACTCAAATTACTTAGAGAATTAAATAATGCATCCATTGCCATGTTTTGTTCTCTGTTCACATCTTTTTGTTCCTCTTGGGATAATGGATCACACCTTTGGATGAAATAAAGAGGTAGACAGGCGATGACAGAAACATTCAGCACTGAATGTTAATGAATACACGCTGAACCTCGCGAGCCAACAAAAAACTCACACAGAGCGACAAGAGGTGACTGGAGCGATAAAATAATATGTGTTTATGTTGAACCACATAACACCTATGTACCATTATGTAAACACGGTGTGGCTGTGGCGCTTCTGCATGCCGGCAATCCACACATGCTGTTAAGGTCATGCTTACACAACAGGTATTCCCTATGGAAAACAGATACACAGATCCGAACACAGATACAGTTAATTGGGTTTCATTTTGCAGCAACACGCCGCATACATTTGGATACTAATGTGATTAAAACTACTGTAAGTCGTTCATGCCCTCCTGCTTTCAGACAGGTACTTATTATTTACACCAGCGTGTGTTTTCCGTAAACAAGTGTGTCGGTGTATGCATCGAAATGCATTAATTAACTCAGGTAACAAGCTCATCAGCATAACTGTTGATGGTTCAATGTATAATGTTGATTATGGAATGATATTAGGCAGCTCTCTCACTCACACAAAGCACAGCTGTGAGCTTTGCCGCTACGACAGAGACCAAGAGCTCAAAGGGTGCAAGGACCGTTAGATTAGGCTTGTTGCTATGCACCATCTAATTAGTCTTTGGTAACTACCCCGAAGAATCAAAAGGGGATCTTGATGAAAATAATGGGACAGATGGATGTTTGTACATGACACGCACACAGAGCGAGAGAGAGAGAGAGAGAGAGAGAGAGAGAGAGAGAGAGAGAGAGAGAGAGAGAGAGA
>OMNV01006565.1:16666-27030 GCA_900303265.1 Brotula barbata
GACATGGGTGGGGGGTTTGGGTGTTGTTGGTGTGGAAGGCATCATAGCATTTTTTAACAGTGTGCTCTTAAGGAGTCTTCCGGAGCCCACAACAGAACTTCTGCTCTGGTTTCCTGCAGATGTAGACTCCGGTCTACAGTCTGCTGACCTGCCAAATGGCTCCGCTTGTGGAATTGCGATTTGTGATCTGGAAGATGAGGTAATATTTATACAACTGCATAGAAGGTAAAGTAAGCAGGTATTAGTATAAACAGTCAGACAAAAGCAGGGCCTCCAGTTCTTTAAATTAAAAGTTTGTTTTATGATTTAGTGGCCATTTATGACAACAAAAGACACAAAGGGTCTAAGATGGGGATCAAATCTGTGGGGCCGAAAAATTAGGACCTCAACTTTTACTCTTGATTTATAGATAAATTATTGTTAAAAATGTTGTAAATATTGTACAGAATTCTGGTAGACAAGTAAACACAATTGATGAGTCAGTTTATTTATATGTAAAGTTTTGATGTGGTCCAGCGCACATTTTAATGGCGTCCTCCTTAAGCTAATTGCCTTATTGTCTCATTTAGCACACGTCAACAATGTGACATCAGAGTTCCAAGTACCATCAGGAACGTATTAAGAATGTGCGGCACTTATTTAGGATGGCACCATCTATCTTCTATCATCCTTCTGTTTTTGCTATGTAAGGCCAATCTATTGTTATTATTATCATTTTTTATTCCCCATCTTCCAATTACATGAAAAATGGAATTTATCTTGGCCACATGAAAAAAAACTGTTGAGGAAAATGTAACAATAAAAAGTAAATCAACATATTTGTTATCTCGAGGTCACGAGTTCATTATTGTTTGCTCGCTCGAGATAAGATAAATGTCGAGAGCTTGAAAATTTATCACACCGGATTTCAGTTTTCAAGATTACTGTCATAACTGTTGCGGGAGGATTCATCACCGAACAGAAAGTCGAGGAAAAAAAGTGTGTAGTTTTTGTTCAATCTCGCATCAAGAGAAAACGACTGTGTTGTCTCGAGAGAACAGAATAACTAACTTCTGATTTGAGATAACGGCATTAAAAAGTACTTGCAAAATACAGTGAAAACTCAATGCGCCTGAAATTAATCTATTAAATGAATGGCACCCATTGATGGGGTAAGGAGGCCTTTGTAAAGTACATGAACATCTCTCAGCTCTCATGTACTTGGTACCAAAATCACTTTAAAAGTTTAATGGTGCAGAGGGGGCTCACGTTGTCACTTGGCGTCTCTCATTTTAACCTCGAGCTGATGTGGTGTAAGATGATCACGGCTGAACTTACTGGCAGACTCACCGTTCAATTTAAGTGGGACCTCATTAAAAGCTATTTAGTGCTCCTTTCAGTGCTACCGGCACTTTTAGCTGCGGGGACTGACTCAAGTTTTCTGAGGTGAGTCATCTGCGTACCTGTCATGAATGTTTTAAATGCAGAACAGGAGCCTTCCGACTGGCTGCCGAATGACCGTGTGGAGCGACGTTTGGCTCTCCAAATGAGACTCCTCTTGCTGGCAGCCTCCGGGTATATTCTGTAAATTGATCCTCATGGAAACAGCTTGAACTGCGCTCGGACCTTTGAAAGTTCATCAGGTGCTTGAATAGGACCTGAGCGTTAGTTTTACTAATAAAAAGGTGACGTCGGCCCCGCCCCCGCTGAGACGACCGGCAGTAAAACTGGGCCCGATGTGACGACACTTACTATTGCTTACGTTGAGTTTTGTGCAATAAATCAAATAAGTGTCATTGCGTTTTCTCCCTCTTAGTTTTCTGTGGCATCTTTTAACAAGATCTCCTGTGGTGGGTGAGGGGGAGTTTAAACATTCAGTTGGCAGCCTTCTGTTGCTTCCAGTCTCCTGCTGGACTTGAATAACACAGTGACCTAGTTAAGAGGAAGCTGATGAGAAGCCATCTCCCCCCACCTTGTCATCAGTGGCCTGAGACTAATGCATGAAATTATTTCCTCCTTTATGTGATTTTCTAAACAGAGCGTTCCTCAAGATCATAAAAGCGACGCTCACGCAACGGCTATCTGATCGCACCGCGTGCGAACCCACTGTCCGTCTGCCCTCGTCGTCTGACGCTTGGGAGCTGGCGAAACCCTTTGCTCATCTGGCCTCGGGCTAACTCTGGACCGAGCTAAAAACCCGTCAAGAGGGGGTTCAACTCGCTACAGTCAAGTGCGGCTGGCAACCAATTAATGGTAGCAATGAGGGAAAAGAAAAGTAGGAAAAAGCACTTCGTGCAGCACTTTTCTCAGGCTCTGTTGCCATGGGCACAGGCTCTCCGGGGGGGTTGATGTTAGATAGTAACGGTATACCTGTGCAGGATTTTTCTCCTGTAACAGCTGCAGTTTGTGACCTGACTAGAGGAGTGTGTAATGTGAAGTCTTCTCCCTGTTATATGGAGCTGGATTCTGTGTTTCCTAGCCTCTCCTCTCCCCCACAGAGGGCTTCGCTCTGCCACCGAATCATCTGCCAGCGGAGCTCTGTTAGTGCCAACTACTTTTCATTCAAACAGAACAAACGGCCGCATTATTCGGGCTGCAATCTCCTTAGAATGGCTCGGTTATCACTCTGCCAGACTAGTGGGCTACACACTTGCAAACAAGTGTGTTTTACTGTTTGCGTGAGACGATATGTCTTTTCGTGAGGGTTCGTTTCAAGCGGTACCTCGCTGTGAAACTTTACAAAATGCTGGGAATTATGCCGTACGATCGAGGATAGAGTCGATCCTTCCAGCTCAGAAACTGTTGTTTTATGTTTTATCGGCTGAGTTACAGTTACGAGGATGTGACGAGCCTACGGGTGATATCTGAGTGCTGTCTGTAAGGCTGGGATCAGTACATCTATACATGTATGCATGTCCACACTCTCCACATCACCGTGTAAATGTGTTTACATAGCATACTTGGCTACACCGTGCACTCTCTCTAAGTGGCTGTTAAACCGTTGCCCTTCTCCTCCCCTCGTGCTGGTTAATGGCCAAGTGATGATGTGTGGAAGGTCAGACGGTAGACCGCCGTGCCAGTGGCCCAGCATGTCGATGCGGCCTGCCTGGATTAAGCCCACGGTTGAATTGCCGTGACCACTAATGTTGAAGGGGAACGCTGCTCCCTAAGATGTAATCAGAGAGTCTTGTCTGCTCCAAAGGCCAGATAGGATTTTGTCCTACTTCTGGTGTCTTAACAAAGCAGCCAAAATGGCCAACAGCTACATCACTCTGGCAAACGGCATTGATGAGGTCATTATCCTGGACAGCTGCTTTTAATTAGCACAATAGGTCAAGTCATATATTAGGATCCAGACTACTAGCTGCTGGATTCAGACGTCGTTTCAGTGTCTGTGAATCTTCCACCATCAGCACCATGGACTTGGAAACTAAAAACTGTATATTTTATTATCCAAATTTAGTGACTGAGCTCAAACTTGGCTTTGATAGTTCTACTGATGTAGTCTCAGCAAAACAGATGCAGATGTGTCTGTTTCCCCAGCTGCATGACTCATCTCCTCAAACAGTGTAAGTCCCTAATTATGACTGACTATCACAAGTCTTTTGGTCAGAGTGTGTGTGAGGGAAAGAGAGAGAGAGAGAGGGGGGGGGGAGGGAGAGAGACGGAGAGAGAGAGAGAGAGAGAGAGAGATGCCCCGGTTGCCCCGTGACTTGGCCACTAATGTCTAACCTTTTAATCGTCTCATTGATTCCTTTTCATATGTGACTATTGTTGGAGATAATGTGTGTGTGACTCCACGTGTGTGTGTGTGTGTGTGTGTGCAGTCAGGTCATTGTTGTAATTGTATTTTATTGCAGTAATCACACAATCCTCCTTAAAGCTCACTGAACCGTGTTTGTAAAAATGTCAAAACTCGCTCTGCTCCACTTCCCTCGCTCGATCTGGATCACACAAAGAATTATCTGGAAATCAATTCTGGACCTGACCCGGCGTGAGAACCACAAATCAACTCTTACAGGCATTTATGATAAAAAATGATGTGTCAGTTTGGCCAACAGATAAAGAGCCCACAGCAGTGGGGCACGACACAAATTAAAAGCGTCAATGCTGCTCACCTAAATTAGGTCTTCAGCTGCTCTATTAAATGAAATGAGATAGTCTGGGATGGGCCAAAATACATGAAAACATATCGAATAATATCATAAATATATAAGAATAAAACAGTATTTCTATGTTCACATTTTGATGTGACCGTACGCTGTTTTTGTCCTTTTCCACCAGATCCGTATGTGTTTTGATCACTGTTTCACATTTATTCAGTGATTTAAGTGTGTCTGATGTCACAGGCTTTGATTCTCCTTGAAGTTGAGACCAACCCGAGTTTTACAGAACAAATTCAATTTCAAAAATAATTTTGTAGCACTTTTAGAAAAAGCAGCAATAAATGTTAGAGTTCTGAGTTGTCTGGAACGCTCCATTAGCCTCTAAGCTAGCTAGCTTTGTAGTCCTGCCCTCTAATGTCACGTGAAATCTTTGAATTTATTCTCAATATCTATTGAGGATTTTACAACCTGTAGTATGAAACAATATCAGCAAAATAAATCCTACTTTATTCTAGACATCCAATCTGACACACGTTGTTAAACTCTTAGCTAGCCTCTTCTTAGCAACGCTACGTCCAAATAGTGACCTGCGGGGCTGTGGTGGGCCATGGGGCTTTGTATTGATAACGATAATAACGTATATTTACTCTGTCTTCTTAGCTTAGTTTAACAAGTAAACACATATGCTGAGAATTAATACTCGGACACGGTGTGTATTCAGGCAGTTTGTTTAACCACTGGGATGGGCTCCAGCCCCAGCGTGGCTCTGGCATGGATTAGAGCACAGATAATAAATGGACGGGCGTATAAATGGACAGAGTAGGTCTGATACGATAATAACCTGGGGAATCCAACAGCATCACACGTTCACACATGCACGGCGTTAAAGCCACATGTCGGTCCTGAGGGATTTCCCCCTGGTATAAATGTGTCTCGGAGTCAGGATTGAGGTGGTGGGGTCGGGGCTCCTTCATTTCATCCTCCTCCTCGGTGTGATGAAGGGGGAGATGAACAGGGTGAAAACAAACAGCACACCGCTGTTTCTGTGTGATGGATTAATAGATGTATAAATGCTCTCTGAACGCGGGGGTTGGTGGAGGTGGTGAGCAGACGATCCGCTCTTCAGGTTATTCGATACAGGACATGGAGGAGACGTCAGGTGATCCATCTGGGCTCCAGATAACGTGTCATCACAGAGGACGGCTCCCTGGAAAAAGGCCTTTTGCCTTGCCGGTGAGGAGCCGTCAATCTGTCCACGGCTCAGACCGCAGAGGCTCCGGAGCTGCGTTTGCCTATCCGGAGCAGATCTGACATCATTGTGGTGAAAGAGTACAAACTGACTCCAGGTTTTGGTTTGTTTACGTTGGTTTTTGACTTGAAACGGCTCATAATCCCAATAGAAGAAAAAAAAAGAAAAAGGTCAGATTTCCTTTCCTTCCTTCATCGTTGCTATTTAACTTTTAACTCTGCTGTCCGGTGTATCCACAGAACTGCCATAATCTGATCCACAAGATTGAATGACATTTCGTGAGAGCCTTCATCCTAATCCGTCCGAGACCAGTTTTTGATATTTCCCTCGTATCTCCCCGTTGTCTATCCCCGTTTTGTTTTGGAGATGAAGCAGTGTTTACATCCACCTTAAAACTTTGGTTACGCTCCACCTCAACCTATTATTCCTCCAAATGTCACGTAAACACCATAATTAGATTCAAACTGGCGTAAATCCATGTCAGATTACTCAAAGTAACAGATTATGTGATAAATACGCATCAAGCGCCTAAATATTATCCTCCGAGTGAGCCGCCTCCACACTCTTTTCCTCACCTCTGCATCACACGACGATCAAACGGTGTGTGTGTGTGTGTGTTGAACCATAGGATCCTACTGATTGTGTCCATGTACATGTAGTTTGGGGTTAAAACGTGTAATACTCAAATACAACAAATCCCCGCGTGTGTCCTGTAAATCTAACACTAGAATCCAAAGCTGCCTCATATGAAAAAAAAAAAGCAAAAAAAAGCTGTTTTTCTTGTGCGGCGTTAAGTCTTTTCCCCCCATCTGTTCCTCGTGTTCCGAGTGTGTGTCTGTGTTTGGGTTTGACACAGAACTACTGTATACATAAAGATCTTTCCAGTTCCTCTTTTCTTCACCTAGACGTTCACACACTGAGCTCTTTGTGTCATGTGCTGGCCGAGCGCAGCACAATGCTGAGCTGTATGGCATAGAGGGGAAATCACAGAGAAAAAAAAAAACACAAAAAAAACACCGATCCGATTCTGTCTATTCAGTTGCGGGACTCTGCTAGCATGTCAATGTAAAGGCCTCTTTCAGCCGGACTCCACAGATCGCTCCAGTCAGCCATGCAATGTGATTTCAGCGCTTGTCAGTCACACAACACGAACCGCACTGATACCAAACAAACCCTCCTGGAACTTTCAGTCATGGAAATGCAGAAAATGTTTCTCCGCATTTGCATCAAATTCCAAGCAAAACACACACACACACACAAAACAAAACAAAACAAAACAAAAAAAAAGCACGTGAGCTCGGTCATATAGGAGCTGCAGTTTGAAAAGTCAAGACGGGCAAGTGTGTATTTTATCATTAATGTGTTGATTTTGGGAGGAAAAGTTTGCTTTTGGCCTCAGCGGGGCTCGCAAAAGTTCGGTCAAGTTCACTCTTTCAACTGTTGCTGCGGCCCAGTGGGGTGAGAATCACGCCGCGAGGCTCCAAAGCCCATCACAGGCTGACTCTGCCAAGCCGATACTCCTGAAAATATTTGGATTCAACAAATCCCCGGCCGGTTTCATTTTTGTTTTTGTTTTTCAAGCCCTGTCCACCGTTCGGATGCTCGCGGTAGTCATAGTGATTGGCATGCTGATGCATACCTTCTGAAAAAGTTAGGCTAGTATTTTCCAAACCAATCTGTTGTGTAAACTTTTCAAGAACAGGTTAAACGCAAACGCGTCGCTCGATAGGAATAGTTGCCGTCTTCGTTGTTACGCGTGTGTGTGTGCGGGCTCGCGCGCGGTCGCCGATCGATGCGGACCTCCTGGTCGGAGTGAGGGAGGAGAGTAGCTCCGTGCGTGCATGAGCGACTCTGCATCCATCATCGACGTCTCATACAAGGGCTGAACCCAAACTCCTCCATCTCCTCCAGGCTCAGGCCGAACCTGAGGACGGTTGTTTCGGTGTCTCCTTGGTAACGGCTCCTCCCTCGTGCGGCTCGGAAAAAGCAATAGAGCGCAATTTACTGTTGCGCGTTGCTGCACAGATCAAGGCTCCGGGTGTAGATCTACTTTTGTGCTGGGGTGGTAAAATTGTCCAATATCTGCGTGGGAGGAAGCGAGGTCACTGTCTGTTGTTTTATGGCTCATACAACTCAAAGGCCTCTGCCTGTAACCTGAGACAAAGACACCTGAGTGGACACATTTTACTGCAAGAGAGCGCCCAAAAGGTGTTCCCTCAAAGCGTGCCTGTGTGTGTGTGTGTGTGTGTGTGTGTGTTGCACATGTTTTATGGAACAAGCCTCACATGGTGCCCTCTTTCCCACACAAAAGCACACCTGCACCGCGTCCAAGGCTCTGTGCTCATGGACACTATGGGGGTGATTCTGCCGAGTACGGAGTTTTTCAAGTTACGTCTTAGTTCACAGAATGTACGCGATAGTTACATTTCACTAATTATGCCATACGTTCACGTCCCTACGTCTGAAAGGAAAATAACTTCTTCAGAGTGAACTGTTGACCATTTGAGCCGGTTATATATCTGCAAGTCTTCACTTGCAGTAAATTGTTGGCTCCTTTCAGACAGGGCTGCAGCCCTCTGCTCACCGCTGGGATCCTGAGGGACGGCTCGGGTTTTACTAGCTTGCCAAGGCTTGTGTGTGTGTGTGTGTGTGCTTATTTATTGCCATGTGTTGTAATTAATGCTTTGAAGAGCCCAGACCAGATGGACAAGGCAGCCTAATTTTAGTGGTTTTGTCAAGACATCATTCACACTGTGGAATGTAAACCGCTGTCTAATATTGATTATTTGTTCATCATCTCTCATTTTCCATCCTCGCTCACTGTAGCAGCATGATATTATAATTATTATTATCCAGGCACTGCTTTAAGATGAGAAATTCTCATGTAATCTGAGGACTAAATGACAGAGAAACTCTTTTTAAAAACTTTACTCTCTAATGATTTTAACGCTTTAACTCTGTTTGGGAGGGAGTGTTGACTTTTCATAAAGTGGATCAATTTGAAGTTTACGCCTCCAAAAAGACATTCAGCAAACAAACCTATGGATGAACTGAGCTGAAATCATTCATTAGGTTAAACGTCGTCACTTGAGTATTACGGTGAACTCTGTGACCTCCTCGGCCCCGGTGCAGGTAGCCAATCAGAACAGAGTGCACTTTTAAGGGGCATAGTTCCTTAAAATGGCCTATTTTCACTATATGTGCACAACAGGGCAGCAACAAAAATAAATAGGCAAGAATTACTCTATTCATGACATATTAGAGCAGGAACACACACACACACACACACACATACTAAAAGGACACACACAGCGCCGAAAACCGTTGACTGAGAATGTCACCGTTCTACGAGTTCTTTTCTCGCAAATTTTCCGACCGTATAATCTGTGACATAACGTGTAAACGAGCTGCTTGGAGAGGCAGCTGAGTACAAGGCAGACCTGAAAAGGATGGGAGTGAGAAACAAAGACTGCCAGGTGTCCCACTGAGTGAACCCAGGTAAGAAAATACCCATCATTATGTCTTATTAGGCCTATAAGTCACTGTTCCCATTGTAGTAATGTGGGTCATGGACCGTGTTGTGTGTTGTGTGTTGTGTGTTGTGTGTTTTGTGGCTCTTTGCGATGCTGTGTGTTTTTTATGGCTCTTTATGCCACTCTGGTGGCTCTCTCTCTATTACATCATTGACATTGAAATGATTAAAATTTCTGAAAGACAATATCACGTACAAAAACATGATAAATAAATTAAATATCAGACCTGCTGTTAAAATCTCAAACATTACCAACTATTGTTTACAAAATATTGATTGATTGATTGATTGAGTGATTGATTGATTGATTGATTGAGTGAAGATGTTGGACCGGTGTGTTTTGGAAACCCAGAGATTTGTCGGTCATGTAGCTTTGTGGGTCACATGGTCTCGTCAGGTTTGTCCGTGGAGTCTCTCCCTATAAGACACTGGATGAACGTCCTTCACTGTATCTCCTGGCACGATGAGAACCTCTCAGACAGTTGTCACACTAAACCCAGAACATCGATGAATGCGTTTCCTTTGCTATTGATCACATTCGTGCAGGGGGAGCGTCACGGAGGGCACTCTGCTTGGCTCCAGGTCCCTCTCCAGATACCTGTACGTGCGTTACGGCACAATAATTCCGTCCCGGGTCTCGCTGGATGTTGTCATGACAATACAGCGGCTTACGCAATCTGCATTTCCTGCGACAGCTCGCGCGTCCTGCCTACATGGGAGCTGAGCGGCAGAGTGCAGGTATTCACGAAGGTTCCTCCGTTTGCTGCCACTTACATGCAATCAGCCTCACAGGGCTGATGGGAAAAGAGTTTCTGAAATGGTTTGACTTAATCCATTTGAATAAGTGCTGGACATGAAGGAGCCGTACTTCCTCTGGTGCTCTTAGTGGAAATTACCCAGCAGGCTCTCTGCTCTCTCCCTGAAACTGCCTGTGTAATTATAGGCTGCTGCTACTGAAGCTATAGCTTACCCTCCCAGCAGACCAGACCTGTGGAAGCAACATACTATAGATGTGGACACACACACACACACACACACACACACACACACACACGGACACACACACATACGTGCACTGAGACGAGTAAGGTAGTCATACCAGGAACACGCTGCACCGCCACACACACGGATAAGCAGGGATTTGAGGAAAGCGCTGTGTGTCCGTGGTGGCTTTGAACGTGAACACGGCTCAGGCCGATGATGGACACGTATGTTCAGACTGCAGCAGCACGTGGAAGCCATTACACGGCCCGGCTACCATTCTTCAAGCCTCCGCCCGGCCGTCTGTTCCTCCCAGGCAGCATCCTCAGAGTCTCGGGCCGCTGGCGCTGGCGGCATACAGATGTTCAGCGTTGCGGCTGGATTCCAGGTCAGACAGGGGTGACAGAGGGTGAACTCACAGCTGAGCTAGGTGGAAGAAATGGGTTTTTTTTTATTATCAGGCCTCGACTACCACTGTAAAATGTACATTCATATATAGATTAAAACAAAAAGAAAT
>OMNV01006566.1:0-40817 GCA_900303265.1 Brotula barbata
GCTTTGCTAATTTTGGCAGTAATTTTAATTTTTAGTCATTGCTTGTGCTGTAATTTTTGTTAACATTTAGTCACCAGGAAGTCTATTCATATTGGTCACTTTTTTATTCTCCTATATTTCACTCACTTGTGTGTGCATTGAAGATTCATTGACCTTTGTTGTTGTATTGATGACATTAGCATGCTAGCTAGTTGTGTCACCTCTGAACATGTGGCTATGTGCAAACCATCAATCGTAGCCTAAGCTACATGACAGTCAATGCTAACACCGGCTAACAAGTTAGCAAGTAGCAATGACAAGTTAGTGTCTTTATAAGCCAACATTGACATAACAATTCGTAAAATTAACTGACTTTATGCAACAACTCACCGTTGTATAGATAAATATCAGGGTGTGGCGTCTGTAGATGCATTTTTATGCTGAATCCTTTAACTTAACTTACAGAACTTAGACAAATCTTATCCTAGTTTTACACTTTTGTCAAATATGTCTTCTGTAAATTAAATCACTACTCAGGGGAGGAGAATGATGGTCGGGTCACAGCACGGTAATGTGAAGCGTGAAGTGTTAATTGCAGAGAAAAATCTTTCAGCATCCCTTTTGCTCTCTATAACAACAATTTTAAGTGAGAATTTAGTCTCCATCTAAATGTGTTTAATGATTCTCTCAAAAATTTGCTAAATGTGATCTCTCAACAAAGTCTCTCACACAAACTAAATGTGCAACAATTCTTCATTGACAAATTGTTTGTCCCAGGAATCAAAATTCCTAACATTTTTTTTATCCCCTCCCTGGTAAGAGTGAACTCAAAATAGGCAAAAAAACAAAAAGGACCAAAACTGCGTCGACCACTGCGTGGACCGCAACTGTCATGCGACATTTGAAAAAGAAAACACTATGAATTAGAATTATTTCATTATTTAAGCTATAATCCCCCGTTTCTCCACAAAAAAGATTTGTCTCTGTTTAACTTGGATCTCTCAATGCAGACAAAAGTTTCTCAGTATGCTCCATAGAAATCCATTTGACATCCTTCCAAACTCTGTGACAACAAAGCTCTGCGAAACAGCCGCAAAAATGCAGTTTCCTATGTAGTGAACCTTGCTCCCTTATGAAGCTCTTCCAGAGTGTTGAGTCCAGCTTATTGGAAAGTGAGACCAACTGTGGAGACCAGTGAAATTGCCAGTTTCATCCTGGTATTTTTGCACACAAAACGTGTAATCAATTCTCACCAGACATTTTTCAGGGGGGTTTATGCCTGATGAAATGTTCACTTGTCTCTTTTAATACCAGACTGGCCCGTCTTCCCGTGAGATTGGTTTAGCCCGAGGCACGCTGACTCTGCTTTTGGTCTCCTCTGTGTCTTTTTCCTCCACTAACTACCAAGCTTGACTGTGGCTCTGCGGTATAACAGTATTTTCAGGCAATGGTAAAACAGCAGGAATGTGGATGTGCTACTTAATGTGTTCACAAATGTAATACTTCCTTGAGCACGTACTCCTGGGCCTAGGAAGGGCATTCAAGCGAACATAAACACTGATGTACAGCTGGATAGAGTGTGGGTGTTCAGGTCAAAGTTGCCATATATGAGACAGCCGAGTGCACTAAAATGTGCTCAGACGTCCATCAAAAAAAAAAAATTCTTCTTTCATGCCAGAAATATGAGAAGAGGACAAAGTTGTGATGAGAATTTTAAAGTTATATGGTTGAATGCTGGGAGAGAATAAGTTTTTTTAGTAGGACACTGAAGCTGTGGGTGTTCTCAGACCCAGGAGAGATGAAAGCACCCCCAAAATACGCCATTGAATTTCAGTTAGATTTTGGGATTTCTCATGTAAATTTTTACATTTAATACAGTATTTGACAACCATCTACTGCTCAAGCAGTTAAAGATTATTTTATAGATGCATTGTAGTATAGTGGATGCATTATTATTGAAAATCTTTGTGCTTATTTATCTTGCGGCATTTTGCTAAAAAGTGAAACTTTTTCACGATGAATTTAGAATTCATGACTGGTAGCTGTCTGTAAAGTGTGTGTGTGTGTGTGGTGGGGGGGAGGTTGTTGAGTGGTAAAGCTAGCAGTGGTTACAAGGCTTCAGGGTGATTGTAAAGGGTCAGCACAGACCGTGCTGCAGCCACGAGGAGCGCTGGCTGTGAAGGAAAACCTTGCAAGATACAGAGGTCCGCCAGAGGGTTTTCCTGCCCACATCTGGCACGGAAGGAAGATGGGCTTATATAGTCCTCTCGTGGGACAGAAAATTCATTAGCAAGTACAGTCTGTCTGCCAGACTGTCTGCAGGTGAAGCAAACAGCCCGGCGTTCCTATGAAAGGGTGTGAGTGCAATGAAACAAGACAGAGAGAGAGAAAGCAAAACAGTTGAGAGTCTCTGGAGGGACCGTCAGCCTTTGGCAGCTGTGACAAAGCTCCGACTCAGCAGCTGTGTCCAGCTGTGGATCCCTTCTCTTCGTCTATCACCAGACTCTGAGGGGTGGGATCTCCTTCACTCTTCCTGTCTCTTTGTTTCTTTGCTCTTCTCCTCATCCTCCAGATCCAGGCTCCTTATCTTTCCTCACTTCCTTTTCCCACACCGTTGTGTCCCCTCTGTGATCTAGTCTCAACTCTACACTTCCTCCTGTTTCCCTCCAGAGCAGTGACATGTGGAACGGAGCAGGTGAGAGCCGCACATCTGCTGATCCTGGGACTCTCAGGCCTCCCTGGTGTGAGGCAAACACGCTGCTTTGTGGGTCCCACACAGGCTAGGCCCAGGCTTAACTAATTTGGTGATGCAAGCAAGAAATGAGCGTAAATTAGCAACAGAGTGAAGTCAGTCTGCAGGTGTGACTTAACAGACACGTTCTCACAGTGTTGCATTCAGGCTCAAGCACTTTTGCTTAACCTTAGTAAATAGACAATTATTCACTTTGCTTCTCTCCCTTTGAGACGAGTGAATGGAGGTTCAGAGAGACGGAGATAGACTGAGAGGCTCGCTGTGATGAAGGCTGCCAGGCCTTCTGTTCACACAGCCCGTGGTTCCTTTGCACATGTGCATGGCAGTTGGCATTACAAGACAAGCTGGGCATCAGGATGCATCATCTGCTCACAGTATTCATTCTGGTCCAAGGCCAATCTGTGCCAAATCATGCACCAACTCCCCTGCCGTCCATAAGAAGCCACCAGACTGGAAACCAGACACTGAGTGACAGCTTGCCAGGTAAAAATCTGTAACCAAGAAACAATCCGACACAAATAACAACAAATCGTTTGTTTGCTTTGGTGATGAAGCACACATACTATAATGTAACATTCCCAGTCACCAGCACTTTGTATTTTACATTTATAGCAAAACAGTCCCATCCTACAAAAAGCATGCACTACATATACACAAGCCCAAAATATCTTAACCACTGAGCAAATTGTCTCCATATCCAGAACTCGACTGTTATAAAGAATGCATCGCTTTGGTCTGCCAGCAACCTCATCCCCTGTTTGCTACAGCGGTAGTGCGGCACAGCCAGTTGAGAAGAAGTGAGAAAAATGTTACAGAGCCCAATACAGTCATGGAAATGGGAGAATGTTCAATAAGAGGCAAGATGTGGTTGGATCATCTCATTTCTTTTCTCAGTTACACCAATTTGGGTTGGCTACCAGGTTTAATGAGGGCAAAGAAATGAGCCAATACCTTGACTTCCCATGAGTGTTACAGGAAATAGTTGGTAGAACAAGAGAAAAGGCTGAAGTACGAACAAAGCCAGATGTAAACACTCTAAAGCCATGGCTATCTCTCTGTGTGGTCAGGAGAGCGTGGGACCTACAGTAACACTGTTGCAGTCAGATGCATCGCAGATGCTTGTTTGCAGTAATGATGCTATGAAAATGTGTAGCTCCTGTCCATCTGTACACAACCACCAGCACAAAGTTTTTCCAAGCCCCGTAAGACAGAGAGGGGGAGACCAACCGCACAGAGAAGGAGGTTTGTGGGGGAGATGTTCCCCTTTCACATTGCAGCTCGCCAGCGTTGTCTTTCTTGGCTTCAGACAATGAGGCACCCAGGCCTGCTTCAACCCTCAGTCCAAGCAGACTCCAAGTCTGTGTGTACTGTTGCACCATGGTGGTCCGGCATCACACTGCTGGTCGTCTATCTCATTGAAGCCTTCCCTACATCTACCCCAAAGCCCTCTTGTGTGATATGGGAGGACATCTGTTATACCTTATCTGTTCTAAGGTAATGCATTCTCCATCCTATGAATTATTTGCAATTGGGAGACAACTGCTTGGCTTAATAGTGATTTCCCTTGACTCCTAGGAGGTAACGTAAAGATTTAATTGAGTAACTAATTACCACAGCGATCGGTGTTCTTCATCAGTAAGGCTAATTTGGTCTGCTGCAACATAGTTTATGTTGAGAGTGGTGTACTGCTTCTTTTAACCGGGGCGTTGAAAGGCTAAATCTCTGTTTGGATTGTTGTGTGTAGCCTGGTGGTGTGAGGAGCCTGGAGGCAGTGTGGGGCTGTGGGGAGCAGAGGGTCTCTCTGCTGTAATTAGGCAGAGCTGGTATGCGGGAGTGTAGTGCTCAAGATGTGTGATGTGGTATCAGAACAAAAAGCCAGGGACAGGGATGTGTGGAGTGTGCATAGTTGGAGATTAAGGGTGGAAGAAACGCTCTAATCATTGCCCAGGGTTCTTCCCCAGATTGACTCACAAGTGCATTTGTGGGATCCAAAGTAACAACACAGGAGAAATTTATGGAGTAGATATGATCTTGGCTTCCTATGCCCAAACTAAAATAAGACACCGTGCACACCATTGCTCTGCATTACCTTTCCACTCCTGCGTGGGTTGAAGTCTGGAGATGGAGCCAACCTGGTCCACCCGGGGAAGAACCACATTGAGTTCCAGTAACTTGGAATGTGAAATGAGCAGCGCTAACTGTAGATTTTCACATTTTTTACTGCGAGTGGCCTGCACAGACTGCACAGAAACTCCCTTTTAGGGTTTCTGGCCAAGCTGATCGCCCTCAGAGGATGTATGAAAAAAAAAATACTTCATAGTTAAGTGCCCAGAAAAAAAGTGCTCCATGTCAGCGGGGCCCTCAGCAGCGTCCACGCAATGTGATGCAGAAAGAATCCAGCTGAAGCAGTAGCTGGTAAGATGGAAAAAACTAGTTATTGATGGTTTCAACAAGTCATCACGTGCATCATCACCAGAAAAGAGGTCATCCAAACATCTGGATCCAGAAGCTGTCAAAAATGGTTGTATCTTTATGGATGATTGCTTGAAATGATGTTTAATATACTTTATCAAATCCCTGAGATACAACCACAAAAGCCTCAAATCCTTGTATTTCCGTCATTTGCTACACATCGAGGTATCAGGCCCACTTTGAACCGCGTCTACAGTTTATCGTTCAGTCTCTCACATCCTCTTCACAGGTAAATGGCTTGTTTGCTCACATGTTCACAGAGGGCACAGAACCCTTTCAAAGGAGGGCTATTATGGTCTGTAGTTGGACTGAGTACATATTTAATGTTACTCAGTGATATATGTAATCTCATTCAACAGGACTCTAAGGGTCTGCACATGTGAATTATCTTGTCTAGATCTTTAGTTTGATGACTAGAAAACACTAAAGAGTCACCTGCTGCCAATTTCACTATCAACAACTTATTGCTTACAGGAACTGATTAGCTCAGACATCGTGATTAATGTAGTAATTTGCTCTTTGTATTCATAGTCACGGCATGCTGGAACCACAGTAATCCATTCAAAGGTCTGCCTCGGATGGAGTTTGTCTGTTTTAATTCTTTGTCAATAACCCAAGAAAAAGTCATTGTATACTGTTTACTCCAGTTACCAAGACTGTATTATTTCATATTTCTATACATCCACAATTAGGAGCTCTCAGTCTAATGAGGGTTTTGTGCTGCAGACTGTGCTCTGCACTGCCGAATTTTGGCACAAGGGGAGAACATTACTCATGTCACGTTCTCACTTTGCTCACTGACGTCCGGAGCGTGAACCGCCCCACTCTTGATCCCAAGTCTGCTGATTTAAACTGCTGGCTATCAGTGTCTCCTGAGCGACAGATCTGCCGGCGCTGTAAATATTGGACACAAGCAATTTCATCATGAGGAGTATAACAAGGGCTTTGATTAAAAATAAATAGTGCTCTCAACCCAGGGGAAGTCATTCAATGAGGCTAAAAGCTTGATCGAGTTTGACAACATCTGAATGTTGATGTTGAATCTAATAATCTAATGTGTCCTGTGCTGCCGGATAAATAAGTCCTGTGCATAAATGCCCCTTTCATCATCATCATCACAGTGTAGTGTAAAGCCCCCGGTACGTGAAGAGTTTTCAAAATCATGGATTTTGATGGCAGTGTGTCCTTAAAATGTCCCTTAAACTTGCCACCTTAACTGAGGGGCAGAGTGAAATTATGTGTGACTTTTAAACATCTACCAATACAAAAGTAAAAATCATTTCATTTATGTTCACAAACTTCTAGAAGTAAACAGCAACGTAGCATCACGACGGATTTCATTTGACATCTTTGACGGCACGCTACATAATACATTATGACTCTTAAAGAAAATCGAGAAAAATGTTCTGGCTTCTTTTGCACAGCCAGTCAGTTTGAATCACTTCTCTTCCTCTGTCACGACTCCTGTCATCACTGCTACAGAAGCATTTAATATTTATGGGTTTTCCCTGCCGTGCCGTTTTTCACTAGGAACATGCTAATTTTATACTCTAATAGGCTTAGTGGTATCTATGCATTTAAAAAAAAAAATCCTATTACTATGAAGTCACCTTTGGAAGATATAATGTCACAAAAATCTCCTATTCACCTTCATTGCCTCACTTAATAAGATGCAAAATCTTTATTCTGTAATAAATCACA
Source organism: Brotula barbata (assembly GCA_900303265.1). Lineage (NCBI taxonomy): Eukaryota > Metazoa > Chordata > Actinopteri > Ophidiiformes > Ophidiidae > Brotula > Brotula barbata. The sequence goes on from OMNV01006566.1 coordinate 6,905, forward strand.
CCGGAATCAATGGACGTCACATTTGACTTCTCTTGTATGTTCCTAAATGGAAGTCTTTCATTTCTGTCAGCCTTCAAACCCTCCTGCAGCTCTGTAAAGGACTTGTAAACAGGCTGTTTAAGTGTGAAGTCACCCTATGCCCCGTCGCTTCCGCTCTTTATTCATCACGCTAACACGCATACATACAAGTATGGGGAATGTTTTTCTCAAAGAGCAGGGGGAAGGGCACCACCACTCTTGTGTAATTGGGGTAAGACATGCTCTGCAGAAAGTTATTTATATTGAATTATATCAGCGAGGAAAAACAAAATCGGCGATGCTCTACGTTTGCGTGTGATGTAAAGCGCCGCAATTACAAAATTACTTTTTGGCCAAGTGGACATTTTGATAATGACCTGCACTCATTTATTATACTTTGTAGGTGTAGCGAATAAAGATTAAAATGAGTGCAGGGGATGTTGAATGGAAAACTAAATTGGTAAATTGGAGAAAATGACAGCAAGAGAAATGACTGCTGCTATTTTGAAGAGATTAAACAAAGACGGTGGAAAATAAATGGAACAATTCAGGAGAGTGGAAGGAGGAGTGAGAAAGAAAGCAGATGCTACGGGGGGAATTGGAGGTGACTTTACCTCATGCAGAGTGTGTGTAAAAGCGGCGTGTAGATGAAACTGAAGTGGTGGTTTGTTGCCATGGCAATATTAGGAAACAGGGAAAGGAGGATAGAGTTGTATACCAGACACCCCACCCTATCGATTTCAAGGCTAAATCAACAGCCCAAAGGGTTTTTTGTACAATTGAGTATTAAACACAGCTAAATAAATACAGTTTGTCGACCGTTTTTCGATTTTGCTGGGCTGTTAGGAGTTAAAGTGTCCTTTTGCAAGAGGTCACCACTGTTTCTTACTGGTTGCTCTCATTGAGCATATCACAAGCCATTATCAGCACATCCTAGAGGTCTTTGGAACATGTAGCGGGGTCTGAGGATGTTTGTGTGGAGATAAACATGATGGGGATTCTGTCAGAGGAGGTACATTTATCCTGGTGTGTAAACATTGCATATAAACTGAGCTATCGGATGAATCTACTCTGAGCATCAACAGCGGTTTTAATTTGGAAGAGGAATTAGGGGTAGCAGAGGAATGAGAGTGTTTATTCAACACGCTTGCCCCCTTCAACTCCCGACCCCCACATGCTGTCAGTGTTTGGGCCTCTGCATCTGTCACGGAGAGCAGACATGAGGAAGAGTTCACCAGCCCTCCTCCCTCCCCAAAACCTCCAGCACCGCTCAGACATCTTTGTCCCTGCGTTTTGTCTTGCAGCAGGGTTTTCCCCTCACCCGGCACTGCCCATCCCGTCTGGGTTCCGATAAGAGATCGGGGGGGGGGCATCCTAATGAAGTGCCCGCATGATTAGATGCAGGGTGCCCTTCAGGTTCCATGTGGGAGAGAAGAGCTATCAGCCTAAAAAACACTTCCCTCCAGAAACAGACTTATCCCACACCTACATCCCCCTTTTGCTTGGAGCTGCCAGACTCTTGCTAACATTCAGACTTTATCTCCTCCCCTTCGGGCATGTGAACATACAGACACACATCTTTATCAGACGTGACAAAGCCTGTGTGGGCACCGTGGAGCACAACCCAACAAGAGTTTGTTTCAGGGAAGTTGTTGCCTGAAAGTTTCACTTGAATTGTTGTGTGTAAATCATGATGTGAGATTGCGTAATACTCTTCTCCTAAAGATGGAGACACTGCAAATTTCACCCTATTTGTCTTAATTAAAATCTGGTGTCAGGTACAGGCACTGACAGGAACACTGACATCTCTGCGCGACAGGAAGTGATGAATTAAATCCTATCAGCAAAATACAAATCTTTCTCCCAAAAATGCAGAGAACACCAGCAACTCTCAACGCTTGTTCCCACCTCCACCCACTCCACTCTCACCCACTCATAATAAATACGTCCAAGCACTGCTCAGTTTTCAGATATCACACTCATGAAGTGACAAAATAATAATCATCTCTATTATGTGGCTATTTGGGCGCCAGAATGTGTGAAGTTGCACAATTATTTTTCTTCACAATCGACATTAATTTAGCAGGAAAGCAGCAACTAAGTCTTATTCATGTGAGATTGTGTGAAAAAAGTTGTGTTTTGTGAGTGAATGAGATATGAATTGCAACATCTTGCATGCAAACGTGTTGTTTTCCCATTCTAAAAACCTCGGACGGAGCTCGAAGATTTGGCCAGTGTTTGTGCAGTAGGAGAGGGTGCATCGTGATGAGGCCAAAACACACAAGCTGAAAAGATTCTTGGCGAGGATCTAAAGAGACATTGTTTCATCATGGCAGATCCATATCCACGGAACAGTGGGATCTGAGATCCGTCTGGCTTAATTTGACTTCATTTTTGTGCGCATGTGATTCAATTAAATTCGTACAAGTGGCCTACAAATAATATTACATCACAGAACAAGCACTTTAGAATGGAGGCTTTCTGAAAGAAATTATTTTACGTTGAGCAATGACTTCCTACACAGGTTAAGTGGGTTCATGTAGTGCCTCAAACGGCCACTAGGGGCAGATTGACCAAACATAAGAACAGACTCAATGAGAGCACACACCAAAACAGTCCTCTGATTATTCATATTTAATACATATTATCATAATTTACTATAATTATGTTGAATTCTGATGTGTTAAAATGGTTTATCATGTAAATATGGCCGGTTTTATATCTGTAATTGCTGCAAAACCATCCATTTTTGTAATATCCTGCTGACAGAGACAAACAAAAAGAAAACATAAACTCCTTGGTGTAGGTAATCTACAGATGAGCAAAGACATGCTATTAATGTAGCCATTGCCATTTTATGTCCTCCAAAAACAAACGTTAATTCACCCAGTGTTTCAAGTGCCACAGCTGTAGTGGCTGTTCACATGTGGAGGGACGGATCCGTCTGAAGTGAAATGAGGGATGATCTCCTTTGGGTCACAGGCCATGATTATGGGAATGACTGTATGAGGAAAGTGGTACTTACAAAAATAGTCCCAAAGGACATGCTGCCCAACAGTGGCGAAAGATATAGAGTTTGCAAGTAGGGCTGCAACGCACAGTTGACATTATCAACAATATCAACAATTCCCATTTGCGGGTATTATTTTGATTGTCGAATCATTAAACGGGGTTTATGTATAGTTTAAACTGAAGCAATTTCACTTTTCCAGACGGCGTTTTAATCCAAAACTAGAGACAAGACCGATTACTGAGACACAGATAGAAAGATAGATCATTTGTAAATACTAGCCTTAGCTAGCACAGCCCAGTTGAATGGCTTGAAATCACACAAACTAATGCTGAAGCTAATGTGAACGAATACCTTTGATATTCCAAAAATTGCACGATGTTAGGCAGCATATGCCTAATACAACCACTAAGCCACACTGAATAGCCAATTAAGATCTAGTAATTAAGATTCATGGTTACATTAATCACCCGGTTAGTTGATTAATCGTTCCAATAATCGCTAGATTGGTCCATAATCAAAATAGCAATTAGTTGCAGCTCTATTTGCAACACGACTCTCAAGCCTTTTTTAGACCATTTAACTAATTTGTTAATTTCTTATCTTTTGCAGGGTCTCTTACAATCAGTTGGAGCAGCTTTACCCTTTATAGCACTCCGACTCTACAAGTGGTCTGAAATGACCCATTTAATGCACAACTGCTTTATTGTAAACCACGTAGAGGTGGGTGAGAGGTCTGATTAAGCTTCTTAAGGTTCAGTGTTCTCAAACGCAAATGAGAGTTAAGACCTCTGTGAGTTAATACCCCAGTACTGTGCATTTGGAAACTTGTTAAATAAGAGGGATTTAATGCTTTCAAAAGATCCAGTTCAAGGCTTCATTTTTTTGAAAACGTCCTTGAGGACATACCAGATTTTCTCTGTAGATTTGCTTCTCATTATGAGCCATGCTATCCACAATAAGTGTAGATTAACTGATTTGTGGTTTCCACGGTGTCCTGACCTTCTGGAGTGGGAATCTTTGTTCCGAATATCTGGTGTCTTTGATATGATTTCTCCTTTACTGCCACAGATGGTGATAGTGGAATGACTTTTATACGGGCTCGCCTGTGAAGTTCAACGCTTGTTGATGTAATGAGCTTCATTAAAGGGAAACCAGTGTTACTCACTCCTCAGCTCAGGATTTGGTGTGGTCTCCCCAAGGCTTGGGTGGTATGGTGAAAGGGATTAATGCTGTGACGTCAGCGTGCCCCGATTGGAAAGAGTTGCACGTTATGCTCACATAGCTGCACTCGCGCTGGACAGTAGGTCCGTTTCCAATCCGTGCTAAAGCTCGAGAGTCTTCAGATGTGGGCAGACAGTGGAAATGAATGCTGTGGCAGTGGTTTGTGCTGAGGATGACAGAAAGGAAATTGCCTGCTCATAGAGCACCAAACTAATCAAAAAATTTCAAATCCATTCCAGACTCGCAGAGGAAAACTTTATTGTATATTTAACTAACTTTGTTTTTATGATTCAAAGTGTGAGCTCGTTAGACATGCAGTAATAAAAGAACAGAGCGGAAACAGGGTTTGTGTCACAGCAGATTGATGGATCAGCCGTTCCACATCCATGCTAAGTAAATTATTCAAATGATATCAACTCAGCTAGGACAGTTCCCAGACTACTTTTTGTGAATACTTTTGGTACACATTTAGCCATGGTTGTTAGAAGAGTGATGGTTGATGGTGAGAGAAAAGCAGATCGGGCCTGAATAAATCAAATAATTCCTTTTTCTCTTGCCAAAAGTTTCAAGGGCTTCCTCTGACTCTCTCCTCACCTTTTATTAAACACTTTACTTCGATTGCTGAAGAAAAACTTTAGTTGTAACTTCAGACTGCACTACTTACAGTCATGCCCAAACTCCCTTAACACCTTTAACCCTCTTATTAGTTTCCACCAGATTTTTAGTCAGCTTGCAATAATTTACTCTTGTTACTGTTTGTCCCAAACCAATCTTGGTAATCAGTCCTAATTAAGGCTTTATTTATAAGCACTCCGTGAGGCGGCTCTTAGGCCCAGTGGATCAATATCCTTGTCGCAATGTTTCTTTTAACTCAAAGTGCTAATGTGAAGTCAGGATCTCCTTTGAGGACCAGTCTAGACCCTTTTCACTCTGTGAGCTCGCTGTTGCCAGGCTGTTAAAAATGCCAGAGGAGTTGTCACAATGTGCTTGTATAGAATGGCTTATGGCACAAACACGGCACTGTCTGTGTCTTTAGGGACTGCTGATGGGGGACAGCTGCTTTATGATGGTAAACTCCTTTCCTGAAAGCCGAGGACCCCCTGCTAACTCGCCAGCATATCCACATTGTACGTGAATTGACTCAACATGTTGGATTAGCTGGTTAAATACAGTGATCCGTTCCCGCAGACGTACAAATCATGACATTTAGGGCATTAGAATACCAACAAAGCCTTTTCAATCGTTCTAAGCCTTTTCTTTTCTTGTTTATTCTTGGCCGAGTGTGACGAAGATAGCAACCTGCATGTTAATCATGCTTTTCTATGCGGTTCCATGGAATAGGTTGCATGTTCAGATAAATCGCGGTTTGATAGAGACACATGTGATACATGCGATAAATAAACTTTTGTGCATAAGCGTTCAAGCACTTCGACTATATCCACTGCATGCCAAGCCAGTGACAGGGAGCTCTTGCCATTTTGGCAAGTGTTCTTGCAAAATAAATACGGGAAAAAAGAAAAGGGGGAAAAAAGCAAGTGAATGTCGGGATCCAAACCAGAAACCGATCCGAGTTGGTTTTTTCATTTTCCTCTGTCACGCATGCAGACTGAAACACATCTCAACTCCACAGAGGAAGAAGAGAGCAGTAAAGAGACAGACAGAAAAGGCAAAAGTCAAGAATTGAAAAAAAAGAGAAAGCGAGAAAATGGCATAAAAATAGGCTCATGATGGAGCTGGTGTCTCGATGAGGCAACCCACTAACCTCAGAGGCGCCACACTCCCTGGCTTATCCCAGCCCAGTGAAAAGGAGGGGCTACACCACAGATCTTTTTGACTGCCAAGGCTCCAGCACTAGGCAGACTCTTTTTCTGTCTGGACATGGGGGGCCAGGCAAGAAGACGTTGCTCCCCCTCTGAATAACCAATCACGGCCAACCGTCGTGCCTCCGTGCAAGAGCGAGCGACAAACCAGCCAGGTATCCCATCCGATCTGCAGCTAGAGATTGTCGGGGCGGTGCTGCTGTTTCAGCCACGTTGCTGACTAGGTGTGGTAACTGGCTGCTACTGTGTCAGAAGCCAGACGTTAGAACGAGCCAGGCAATATTCCGACAAGCTGCAGGGTAGGTTACATCAATCACAGCAAGTTGGGGGCCATCGGAGCTGACACAAACCTGGCAGGAGATCACTGACCTGGGAGTGAAATTCCACAGGCTCACCATCGCTTCCGGTCCTCCTCTGTTGTCTACTGGGATATCTCTGGAAAAATGAGAGTGCAGTGTCAGTAACACACCTGAAAATCTAACAAATCCTTCTGGTATAGGAAATAGTAATTAAGAGTATTACACACACATACTGGATATTTTACAGTCAACATTTATCCTGGTGCAAGGAGAGTCCAACGTTGAAAAGTCTCCCACAGACTGGGTTATTTTGGGATATTGCAGATGATGGTTACAAATGCGAGAGAATTTGGATAAATTGATGGTTCTAGATTGCACTATGGACCGCGATTACTTATGTCCACATTAAGACCATTGACATTGATACGGATGGAGGACGACTTGATGATGCATTCATTCCTGCTTATATTTGGTCTCCTGATTGTTGTTGCTTTACGCTCATCACACGACATGCATCGTATTTAATATCATACTGTCTGACATGGTTTACAGTTAAGATTTGACATGAAATTAATATATTGAATCGCTGTTTTAGCACAGTTTGCAAGATGTCAATAGATTAATCCTGCAGTCACAGATTTTGTTTACAGTTTGAGGTCTCCGTATGGTCTTTACGTCGCAAATGAAAACAAATGAGTCTGTTTCATCAGACAGCACTGCAGTGTCATCTGGGAAATGTTGAGGGACAAATGAGGGAAGAGAACGAGACAGCTCGACATGCTCGCTCATCTGGAGAGAATTCACAGGAAAAATATTTTCATAAGTGTTTGAAATTTTACACATTAAGTGGATTAAGGAGTCCGTACACACATTTTTCCCCTCAAATGAAAAGGAACATCTGGATTGCATTTGTTATTTTTTTATGAATGGTGTTTTACTTCTTCACATTTGTCACTTTACAGTGAGAGCAAACAGTGCAGATATAATGTGCACAAAGATGAGGTGGGTTTTTTTTCTTTTTCTGCATCCACTCCTCCTCTGAAAAATACAGCATGTAGACGTAATTACACAGACAAGAAGTGGAACCTATATTTTTCAAACCCGCAGAGGTTTGAAATTTGCTGAATGGTTACATTGCTCAGTTATTCTATATCGGGGATTTGGACGTTGACTCTTCCTTTTGTTACCAAACAACTACAAGATTAAAGAGCTGTTTCGTAGGGATTGAGTGGTGTTTTCTTGCTCATTTCCGTTCTCTGCTGAATAAAGGAGGAAATGAAGTAAACCATAGAGTTAAACTGGACTTTGTCATGTGGTTTTTACCTTGAGTAGATCATACAAATACAACGCTTACAATTATTTTAGTGATATTTTGCGTTTATGCAAGGGGCTGTCAGATGTTTATTTGATCACCTGAGGAAAAAAGACTGTGGATCAAAAAATGCACAAATTTAACAATATCGTGCTAGACTTTCTACTTTTCTATCCCCAAAAAATTCCAACTATGCTTCAGTGCATCTCAGATCCCCAGGCGGAGTTACACATATATGGAACGCAACCCACAGCCATCCTGTATCCGTGATGATACATCCGAACGCAGACAGGTTTACAGCTCGTCTCGATTCCGGTTCAGGCATGCAGGTAATTGTGGCCAAAATGGCCGGACGCAGTATAGGCATATTGTAGGGTTGTGCTTGAGGTTACAGCGCACATACCAAGCAGAGAACCGAAAGGGGAGTTGGTGTGTGGGTTTGAGTGACTTGGTCCAACGTGGCTAGAGAAAATCGAAATATTTAGTTGAATGGCTGTCATGAAAATGCAACAATGCTTGGACACAGGGATGATGATGATCTGCTTCTAAGTTGATGTTTGGTTGAACAGCATGTGTTGCCCACCCTGACTCTAAGATGCAGAAACCACTGTCCCAAACAAAAATCGAACTATAAAATGTAGGATGAGAATAACTTCTTACTAAAGAAATTAATGGATTTCTTTACATAATACAGTTTCTGTTTAGTTTCCATTGAATTGTAGTTCGATTTTCTCCCTCCAGGGTGAAATGTGCTCTGCGTTCTGTTGGCAAGCGTGATGAAATGAAAATCTAGTTTATTTTCACTTTGCTCTGAAATTTAATGGGCCAAAAAACAAATGTGAGCCACAGTATAGTTCTGAGCAATATTTTTGTAATATTTCTTAATTTTTCCAATTAACTTATAATGGGCGACCTCAAACTATGTTGCTTTAGGCAACCAAAGAAAAGCCAGTGTCGTTTGGTCAAAATGTGCATCCCTGGACCATTTGGAGCAAATTTCATTTCATTTCTGTGCATGTCACACCGATGGTCTTTATTTAGAGCGGTCCTTGATAACACTCCTGGGAGAGTTAAGAGTTATAGCTTTATTCAAAACCGCCCAGTTTGCACTCTAAGACCTTTTCATCTGGTAGCAATCTCCCTGCGCGCAGTTTCAGCCACCAAAAGCCCAATCCATCAGCTACTGTCATGTGCAGCAATGAAAAGTGAAAGGCAATGCAAACGCAGAGAGGCACAATGTTCTTTTAAAATGGAAAATACCAGTTTAAACTTCATTTGTGCGTAATTGCTATGTGGAAGAAGAGGAAAATAAGGAAATCAATTCACGTCAGCCCGTACTTATTTTAAGCTGAGCACGCAGCATTAATCGTAACGCGTTTTCACTTTTTAAACTAGCCTCTTACCATAACAGTGGGGTTTTTATTAAATGTGCTGATTTCTTTTATACACACAGGATCGGCTTTAATAGGCTCTTCTTTCATGTTTCACTAGACTGTCACCGCGCCGTGTTTGGGTTTGATGTGGAAAATGAGCAGCAGATTGTGTAAACTCCAATGCAAACAGGGAAAATAGGTGCGGCGTGCACGCATGCGATCTAAGTGATTGTTGCCAGATCATGCGCACCGTGTGCATTCCTGCGAGAGAATAGACCATGTTTCCTTTTTTTATGAATCCATCCAAAGTCATGACATAATGGAGCCATATTTACCTATGTTGCCTAACTGGTTCCATGCTCGCCGGTTAAAAAATGTAGACTGATGGCAGCCGTGCAGCAGGTCAATGAAGGACAAGACAGCCTTCAGCTATCCCCCACATAAAACAAATCATATCCACTAAACTTAAAAGAATAAAGACCTGGGATAAAAGGTAATATTAACTGTCTATCTAAACAGATGAAAAGCAGTCGTCGCGCATGGAGCCTCCCTATTCCTGCCAAGAGCAGAGCGTGAAGGCACCGCTGCAACGCATAAACACATAACTCATAAAGGTCAATAGAGGGCTACATCATAGGATTATGGGATGCAGGATGTCTGCCCTTACTAGACTTAGAGAAGGAAATGAGAAGTGTCTAAATAAAGCCAGTTAAAATGAGTCGGACCAAAAGTCAGCAAGCCTTTCGGTCCATTCATTTGCGGCCAGAGATGAGAGGTCACAGATAGGGGAGAGTGATACAGGGACAGGAGGACAGACGAGGAGGGACAACGGGAGACACGGAGAACAACGCAAAGAGAGAGAGCCAGCAAATTATAGCTTACTCAGAAATCTTACTCAACCTTATATAATGTGTCCTGGTGAGAGTGGTGGGCTGCATGCTGAAAATGTGAAACTAGCCTAAAGCACAGCAGAATAGACTCGAGAGAGTAGAACGTCTACTTTTACTTTCTGGCCCGTCAGCACATTTTGATGAATCTTGCTTTTACTCTGAATGAAATCTGTTCATTTTTTGTTGTTTTAAATTTTCAAAAAAAATCTAGGACTGAAATGTTATTAAAAATATTTGTGGCAACCAAAACTGAGCATTTTAATAGTTGAAAGGAAATCTGGAAATCTGGTTCAATATTAGCATCTTGTTTGCATTTTCCTCACCATTTTTGGAACTGACTTCACTCTGCAAGTTCACCACCACCTGACCTTGCATACTGAAAACCACATTCTCAGAAACTTTGCTTATGTGGATACATAAAATCAGTTTAACCTTATTTGTTCCTTCAGGGTATTTTTGGGTTTAAATTGTTGAAAACAAAGGAAAATTGGAAAACATTGAATTTTAACAGTATCCTGTCACATATTAACAGAGTGGCATCCAGTCTGGGGTATTTCCGTATGTCTAGCTCAATGAACAGAATGCTGGGAAAGCCTCAAGTAACGCTGAGCATGAATAAGCGGGCATAAAGTCGATATGTGGCTTTATTGAAATCTATTCTCACTTTGTTAAATCTCTGATCAGAGTTGGCTTCTTTCCTCCATAAAACTCTTAATAGCTTAAGACTCTGCCCATTGTTTTTGTCAATGAATTTGATTGACCTCCTTGATCCTCTTTGTCCTATGATCAGCCTAACCAGAGTAAAGTGAGGCCCAGCGAGCAGCCAGCAGTGAGCAGCTGCTTCTCATCTGTCTCAACGACCATGGGTGTTATGGCTCTTGCTCACATTGGATATCACGTAACCCTCTTGTATCTCCTGAGCCTTTTGAGGTGATGTTATAGCCATCGGCTGTTTCATTATTGTATCGTGCAGGTCTAAGAAACAATAGCTTGTGGCAGAAATACCAGCAAGTTCATATTTAAATCCATGTCTCATGTTTGTTTCCTTGTTTGGTAAGTGATGACATAACTGAAAGTGATGACATAACCGAAAAAAAGGACTGTTTGTTATCAGATGTTGGGATGAATTGACTCAGACAGTGAGACACAAACACTGCTGAAGAATTCCAGAGTGCAACAAAAGCCCCAAAGAAGCAACATTAGCATGTTTACATACAGCAATCGTCTGATATTAGCTTGACTAAGATCATTAGTCAGACTAATATAGATCATGTAAACAGATACAATGGTCTTAGACCTTAATCAGGCTAAGCTTAGACCGGCTAGAAGTGGTGGTCCTTGCTGATACTAGCTGGACTACTGTGTTTAATTGGGAGCACGGTTACAGTCATCAACAACGTGCAGTATAATCATTACCTCACTGTATTGCTAATGAGGTAGCTATCAGTTAGTCAGAGCTAAAGTATCCAGCTAAACCGCTGAACCTGATCGAATCAAGAGAAAGGCTTTTGGAAATAGGAGGAACCCGTCCTAACAATAATATTTAGATGCCCACAAGCACTACAAACTTGGGGACATGAGCATTTCAGTGCACCAGGAATGTGTGATTTAAGTCGAATGGATCGGCTTGGGTCGTCTACATGTGGACTGGATCTTAAATGGACTACGTATGAACACAGTTCGTGTAAACATCTTGGTCTGGTCTTGTGTCGTAGAGGGACTACTGTGTGCATGTATACATAGCTAGTTTATGTTTCTATTATATAAGTTCACCGTTATTGGACAGCGGCCATTCAACGTAACATCTTCATTTCCCTTGATCCTCAACATGCTGAGAGGATTTGTTTCTGTCTCTCTTGTCAGAGCCTTTCTCTGATAAAAACCTGGTCTCTCTCCAGACTTGGTATTCGTGTGTCTGTCTCTGTGTTTTGTTAGTGAGCCCTTTCCTAGGCTTCTCCGCTTCCCGCATCCTGCACAACGGTCCTTAGGTTGTTTGTGAAATGGAAGGAGCTCAGGGCTCCTTTGGGATGTAACAGAGAAGGGAAGGTCTGTCCCCCCTCACCTCAATGTTCCTGCATGGTCCCCAGTGACTTCACGAACAGTGGTCTCGCTCTGCCCACTCTCTGGTTGAGTTTGCATGTATGTGCCAGAAAGTGAGAAGTCTTTGCATTTGTGTGTTGAGGGTGGGCTTTTTTCCTCGCTTGCGTTCGAGGTAGATGTCACATTGAGTTAGTCCAGCAGTCTGCTGAGGTCTGGCTAGACTGGAGAACAATATTTTTCCAAGATTGCCTGGAGTGCCAGTAGCCAAAACGAAGTAATGCTGCCATCCAAAATCATGCACCTTCGTCTTGTTAATATGCATTTTACTCTCCTTCTGTCTCTTTTTTTATATATATGCATATTCTATCGTTTTGAATTGCACAACCCGTCAGCAAACCAATTTATCTGATTTTATCCCGTAAACACAGTCAGCTGCAGTGAGGTGTGCGTGTTCTTATCCTTATCTGCAGGATGCACCTTCCAGTCTCTGTTGGAACACAAAGTTTGTGTGAAGATTGGTACTTTTATTCTGGGTAAGATCCGACGAGTCTCCTCTGTGGTGTGGTTTCTAATAGATTTCAGTTGGACTTTCAGTTTCCCTCCCCCACCATGAAGCTCAATTTCTTTTTAAGCATGGTTGAGCTCATCAGACGTAGAAGCAGGCTTTCGTTTCTGGAAAAAATTAAGAATCCATTTATAACAATAAACCAAACATTTTCTTGGACAAGACACAAGGTAATGCTTCACTACGGGGAAATTTTCTTGCCTAATTTGTTCTCAACAAAAGATCTAGGATGTCCCACAATTCTTGCCAAGACAATGCATTGCATGTGAAACGAACGAAAGAGGTTTTAGTGCCTGGCAAGAATGAGGATTTATTTGGTTCTGAAATCAGGTCCACTCCTCCCCATCCAATAAATGGGGAAATCCAATAATTCCCATTCTTGATTTTATTTGTTGGATTTGTTTTTCAAAGCAATAAGCAAGTGTTGTGGGCAATCATGCAAACTCTAAGTGGATTGGCGAGGTTGTTTCTCCAGGCAGCTGTCTCAGACCAGGGGTGCACCGTGCCTAGGTGGGAGTATCTGTGACGAGGCACAGCCAGAGCAGCACGCTTCAAGTTGTCTCACAACAAGTGGGGATTATTTCTGCATGGAAATTTATATTAAAAAAAAAAGTGTTTTATAATGGAAGCTTGATCACCAAGGCCGAACCACTTTGGGGAACAATCTGGGGAATTCTGTCTTGCCAAACTACATGCTTGACCAATGAAATTCTTCCTTTTGTATGATGTCGCATGATCATTGTCTGATCATTCTGGTGTCCTAGCACCATACTTTATATAATAAAAAGAATGATGACTATTCTCTGAAGCGTGAATGATACATTCGCAGCTCCTGGATGAGCCTACGTGACTCTCATTGTCCGCATTGTCAAAATAGGATGGATCCAAAACTTTCTCTCTCTTTCTCTCTAAAGAACTTTGTAATCGTCTGCTACTTTCTGTGTCCATTTTCTTTCTGCCACTTTTTCTTCCTTTGTTGGGACATTGGAATACAAGAATGCTAAATTTCGCACTCAGTGTGTGTGCTTTCTTTGAGGAAAATCTGAAAGCTGTACTGCATTTTTGAATCGCACTGGTGTGAAACTGCTTTTAGGATGCCAGCTTTCAAGAATTCCATCAGCACCCACATATCGTCTGTCAGCTGCACTAATCTGAAGACCACAGTTGTAAAAATAGGGCCATTTGAGAGTAGATCTCCCTGAGTTGATCCATCTGTGGAGGTCCCTTGGCATAATCCTGCAGTTGTTCCTCTGATTTAAAACAAATACATCATTCATCGCGGCTGTTATAAAACGCCAAATTCCTTATAATTCAAAGCTCTGTAATAAAGCGGATGAAGGATCCATCAGATTTGGTTATTAAAGAACTGAGGCATAATTCACTGTTGAGAGATAAAATAAAAATGTCAGCTGATTGATTGTTACTGTTTCTTTTAACAGTAAACAATCTATCAAACATTCACCCAAACAGTCTAAAAGGCCACGTCATTCATAAGTTCATTAATTTTGCTAAGTAAAAAAGAAAATAAGACTGCCACTGTAATTTTGAAAATTGACTAATCACTGATTTTCATCAGTCCACTAGTAGATATTTGTGTATGTATATACTCTGTTTCTATAGTCTGTTTCTTACTGTAAGAAAGACAAGAATAATGAATTAAAAGTACATTTCCCTATCCCAAGCTAATATTAATTTTAATAAATTATTATAATCAAGGTAATTTTATATTGATATGATGTTGTGCAATACATTTTTGGTGTTTTGCTGGCTTGCATTCTATCACTGTAAAGAAGACTGCAAAAATTAGTTTAGCCCACCATAGTTTGCAGAATAATCAATGTCTGCGTTTAGAAAAAACTTTTATGCAAAATTGAAAAGCCAAAGGGATTAAATAGACGTGACAAGGCAAAACAACCAAAAAAAAGGGGAAGCAGTTTATTGATCCCTGTAGAGAAATTATTTCTCTGCATTTAACCCATCCTAACGCCGCCAAGTACCAAGTATCAAGGGCAATGGCAAGTGTGATTAGCCTAACTCATGGTTCTGTGGATGAAGGAAAGCGTAGCACCCAGAGGAAACCCACGCAGACACGGGAAGAACATGCAAACTCCACACAGAAAGGAGTGGACTCAAACCAACAACCTTCTTGTTGTGAGGCAAGAGAGCTACCCGCTAAGGCACGACAACTAAAGAAAACAAGGACAGTTGTCTACTGCATTTAACCCATTCATATGAAAGCCGTGGTTATAAAGCGCCCAGGGAGCAACTTCGGGTTCAGTGTCTCGCTTAAGGACACTTGGACACATGGACAGCAGGAGGTGGCAATCGAAACGCCAACCTTGTGTCTGGAGGACAACCGCTCTACCGCTGATCCACGGCCGCCCCCACAACCAAGCAACATAATGGTATTCCGTCTTTGGCTAATGTGACAAGCGTAGGGCCAACAGTCAGGGTTCACAGGAGGGCCAACGATAGACCCGGGACACTGCAGGAGCAAATCACAGAGATTTTCTTATTCAAAGCTGTGATCCAGAATTCTCAAACAAATCAGGTTCCTCCAAATGGGAATAAGGAGAAACATGACACTAAGATAGTCCCTCTTGAGTCTTCTGCTCCTTTTACACGCCCTTCTCTGCCTGTTCCCCTCTTGGTCTGGGGTGATCTGTTTTATTCATCAGTCCGAGGATGCCTGCCGCTCTTTGTCTAAGGGGATATGTCAAACTGTTAGCAGTGTACGGTCCGTTGGCGTAAAACACCACACCGAGATCCAAGAAGAGACTTGTTCAGTGCAGGCTTCTGTGGAGAAAACCCCTATAAGGCTGACAGACAGGAGGAATACAGCATTAGCCAACAACCGTGGAGACTACTTCTTTCAGCTTGGACATTCAAGACATACAACTAAATGTAGTCAAGTTGTATATTAATGCCAGACGTTATTGCGTTTTTGGACGGAGATGAAGTGTTGAGCGGAACGTGAGGACGAGGCTGTGGGATTTAGATGTAGACAGAGAGAGGAAGAAAATCAAGAACAGGGATGCACCTGAATTCCTGAGGTTCCTGCAGCAAATCAGCGTGTAGCTGTCAATAGTTTCTCATCGCAAATAAAAAACTGTACCAATTGGAAACGGATCAACAATAGGTCTATATGTGGTGGATTTTGATGTGCGTATTACCATTTGGAGACCTTTTTGAAAGAAATGCACAGACAAGGTCATACGTGGAGCATTTGTTCTCAGCACAGGAAGTGTGCAGAAGAGAAGATGGCAAATGAATTGACTGACCCAGAGGAACGCCTGGATATCCAAATGACTTTAGCAGAAACCAAAGGGAGACAGAGGTTAAGAAGCTACAATAAAACTGATTTGACCTTTGAAAGATGTTTTTGAAAACGTGATACATGGCATCTGTGAATCCAATGACTTGTAGCACCTGCTGTCAACATACCACGGCTATTCCAGAGAAAACAGGAATAAGTGAGTGGAGGTATTCATCCTTTCATCCTTTGTCCGGAGTCGGTGCCATGAAGCATTAAATAAAATCTGGACGTACTGCAGGGAATTTCGTCAACTGTTGAGCCTTGGCTTTGTAGCTTTATGTATGGGTGGTTTGTTGATTTCCGTTACCTCCTCCACTCTTTCCAGATCCCCGTCCTCTGGTTTGGCTCCGTTTGGCAGTGCACATTGTTGTGCGGCTAGTGGTGTCAAGCAGCAGGTTCACCACAGCCATCCAGAAGCCAGGCCTGGAACCGTGAGAAAGGACCGCTGGGTGATTGGATTAGCTTTTGAGCGCCACGTTGCTTAATTAATGAAAATGACCCCAGAGCAGAGAGTGAAGCCATTGTCTCCACAGTGACACAGTCCCTGCCCATCAACAGTATCCTTAACAGGATTTCACAAAGTACGCCAGGCGTTCTTAATTTGTTGGCTTAGACCCCTACCGAAGGGCCCGGCCAGTTGAATTGCTGTCTTCCCTTTGGTTTGTGATGGCAAATTTTCAAACACCGGCAGTTTAGTTCAGCACCATAAAACATAAGTTGAACTTTGGATGCGATTTGTGGTATGTTGCGCATGTTTTGACTTAGCGTGCACTCTGCTCTCATCTGTCTTATTGTGTTTTTTCACTATAAGGCCAAAACACAGTCCAGCCATTTATCCTTCATTTCCATTTAGCCAGCCAACATCTCACACCTGTGGATTACGGCACAGTTCAATGAATTCATCACACATGTGAACAGTAGCTTTGGTTGACTTGTTGATGTGTGAGTCCCTCCCTCTTTCCATCCTTTCATTTCTCTCCCTTTGACTTTCTATTGAAGGGGGATGTAAATGTGGCTCGGTATTATGAGGATGATGACCCCACGGGGCCTTCTGAGAGGTTCAGCAGAACCAATGTGACCAGATTACTTTGCATTCCAAGCTGAATGGCTCTATCTGGAAACTATTACCTGGAATTACCTCAAATCAAAGACTTCTTCCCATTATCTCAGCCAGATCAGTCAAAGCAGCCGCACTGTGTCTGCCAGTTGAGATGTTAAAAAAACATCACTGCATACCTGTTCCCTTGACAAAATTGCAATTGTGTTACTCATCCACTAACCTAGTTACAAATCCTGAAGGCTTTACATGTTCTTGATACAATTTGCTTTAAAATATTATGGTTCAATTTAATGTATGTAGGCTACTTCATGGTCTTTTACCTTTGTTCCGAGGAATTTGATATACAGTAGATCAAACGATCTAATACAAAGGGCTTATGTACTCTGCTGGATCATAAATAGTCATGGGTCACCATAGTCCATCATGGTCACCACACTGAGTTTGGCACAGTTTGAAGTTGCGGAAAATCTGTAATGTGAAAGAAGTAATTTATCAAACAGAATTTTTGACTCAGCGGTTATGTAGAACATGTGACTTAGTGGTCCATTTATGGGTTGCACAGATGTTTACATTGTTATGTTTCTCATGGAGCAAAGAGGACATTTCCTGAGTTTAATCAGCACAAATGTGAGGATTAATCCGAACCTACAGAAGGATACGCATGACAAAGTGCAGAAAGTCTTAGATTCTTAATGGAAAGCACTCATGCAAGCAGGAAATGAAATTGCTTTTTTGTTGTTGTTTTTTTGACCAGATGGAACAAATACTTGAACAACAGTTTATAGATAATTCACTTAGCTCTCAACTCACATTTAATTTTGTGACTAATGATGATAGACCATGATGTCAGTATGGTCATTTCTCTCATTATTGGCCAAGCATCTGGGCACCAGGATCCATGGAAATCCATCATGGAAAGCTGTGTTTACTTCTGATCTTAATCTGGGATGAGAAAAGCGAACATCATTTAATCATTTTGAAACATTTTACAGCTGAAATTTTTAACACTTCGCCTACGTTTTGTGTCAAGCAGGAAATGGAACCGTTGCCACTGCTGTGTGACAGCGAGGGCTCACACCTGTCAGTCTCTCTCAATAGCATCATTTTTCAATCACTGCTAATGCCTAATGACAGTGGCTAAATATTCCCAATGGCTCGCCCACTCCCCCTCCTTGATGAAGATGTGTCTAAGACAATAGTGTGCTTTGTATCTACGCCGATGAACAGACAGACAAACTCTTGTGCGCTCGATGGTCTAACAGGAAGACTTCATGAAAAGGTAGTTTATGTTTTAGTGCAGTTCAGTGTGAATGTGGTGCTGATTATTATTGTCTCGCAAGTAGCACCTGTGATAACTAATATTTATTTTTATTTTTTCTGTTATTAGTATCCATTATGGGTTTCTTTGATTTGAGATTAGCTGTGTTTTTGCAAACCCTTGAGTAGGCCTAACTTAAAAAATCTCACAGTATGTCATGCATTCAACGGATGTATCCTTGATTTATGTAAAATCAACCCAGAATCATTTTGTACAATGTGTATGTGTAGAAAATTGACACGCAGAATAAAAAAACCCTCAATTTGATTGGTCATGTGACTCTTAAAGGATTGCCTGATTCATGTCAATATACTTTAAATTCCTCTCAGATGTTTAAAATCTCATTTTAGATTTGGTAAAGTATGAAAACTGCCTCTTTCATCCTGCTGCTTTCCACTCAGGCCTGTTGTTATTAAATTCTCTCCCAGCGCTTTCATTGTTTCATCTTTATCCTTGTCCCGCAGAGATCTTGTTCTTTTCCATGCATCTGGATCATTGACTTCCCATGATCCAAGATAAAAATTTGCACCCAATTCAGTGTTTTATTATTTGATGGTAACAGAAAAGATTGCTGCAAGCAAAGCAACGAGGAACAACTTGGTCGCTTTGTAATGACTATGGTTCAATTTATGAATGAGCATTAACTAAATGAGATCCCTCTCATGAAAGCATTTTGGCTGTTTTGGGGGCTTTTAGAGAAGCGAGGCATTGAATCCCAAGCTACTTAAAGTCGGGCCTCCCTCTTTAGTGGGATGAACAACAGCTCAGTGACAAATGAACGACCAGCTCGAGAGTACTACGAGCAGGATTCCTGAGCTGCTCGCCCATACACGTGAAGAGATAGTTCTCCGAGTGTGAAGGTCTGCCTCTCTCTCTCTCTCTCTCTCATCACATTTGGTCAAGAGGAAGGGGGTGAGCTTGAGTGCACTGTGTGTGTATAATGGTGAGCTATAACAGAAAAATGTAGGATCTTTTAACCCCTTACATCGCTAAGTCACATGACAGAGTGAACATAGAAATAATATGTGGAAAAATCAACATCTTGCAACTGTTGTGACATTTGAATAACTTGCCCATAAATACAGGAAGAGTGCTCAGTTTCCCCTTTGATTGTATTGGCAGAGAGCTCTATGCCTTCTTTGGTCTGCCTCCAGTAGTTTTGTGTGATACGAGCGGTCCTAATCCACCCAGAGTCAGGGGTTCTGTTGTAGGGAAACTCCTAGGGGAACATAGGGTCATCGGGTCACAGTGTGCGGGCGTCCAGGTCATGCCTACGAAGTTTAAACAGGATCACCGGAGCACAAAGTTCGTCCTAACAGTATGTCCATCATAAATAGAATAAGGAAACTATCTGGCAGAAGCTTGTAGATCTTTGAAAGGATCATAAGTCACTAGTTTTGCGCTACGGTTAACAGAATGTGGCTGTTATCTTTTCTCACTCATACGCTTATTGCGGTGAACAGTTCAAGAATTCATTTCTCGTGAGACAGAACACTGACCTAACATGGCTCCAAACACTCACATGGCTCAGTTCTGCAGAATTAAATTTCTGGATGTGATGCAAAAATAATTTCATACTACAAAAACGCTGCAGTCTGTGTCCAGCTCGATGGAGATAAGAAAAGTGACAAGGCCGCAATCCCACGGCAGCTATTTGTAACTCACCTCACACTTAGATTGGAAAGCACTTACTCTCACTGTCACACTTGTGTACATAGAAAATGTCAGTAAGGGGAAAGCACTCATCATTGTTCCTCACAACATTTCGCTATAATTTCTGTAAAAGACGTAAAAAGAAATAAATTGGTCAAGAATTTGGAAGGACAGAAGCTCACACGTCAAGTTTTGGACTTGGGAAGTGTGTTGGATATGAGCTGTGGTAATTGTTTCCAAGGCTTTTTAAGATAAATTTATGGGGTGTGTGATCGCACCGAAAACTGCTAAAAAGACACATTCACACACATGTCATTCAGCCCAAGATATTGATGATGCTTCACGCTTGGAATTAGTTTCATTGTTTAATTTCTGGGACGTTAAGTGCCGTCACAGGTTTTTGTTTTTAGTGAGTCTTCAGTGAATTTATCCTTTTGATTTTTGTGCAACTGCTTTTGTCATGGTTGAAATAATAGCCTTAAGATTGTGTTGTTGGTGTTGGCTCCCATATATAACCTACATTGTGTAGAAATCTGAGTTTGTTCTGCACTTCTTCACAAAATAGTGTTGCACAGTAGAAAAATGTTGAAAAACTTTGTCATGTTACATTAGCAGCAACGGAAAATCTCAGAAAAGGCAAGAAGACTTTTCTTTTCTTTCTGTCAAGTTTATTCCTTGAACTATTTTGCTGCTGAATGTGTACTGAAACGTACAGTCGACCATCAGACTGGGCCTGTAGGGGACAAACTTATAAACAACTCTCCCTGAACGCCTTCACGCTGGTGTAGGGACGTATGCAGAGGATTTACTTTTGACAGGACCAAGATCAGAACCATGTCCTGCAATGATTATGTTATCCCTTTGCCTTCCTTTATGAAAATAATCACATCTGAACTGGGCTTTAGACTTGATGCTATTAATTTCCTAGATCAAAGTGGTTGTGGAACCGTTTCTCTCGGTTGATGTGTCAAAGTCACACGAAGGTAAACAACCGTGGAGTGACTTTAGCAGTTAATGTGACTCCGTCACTGATTTCTAAATAGAGCGTACCCAAATATTGCTGTTAAATGTAAACTCTATCTATCTATTTGTGATCACTGACAAAGCCCTCTTGAGTCTGTCTAATTTACAAGGCCGTTAAATAAATAAATGTACCTACTGTGTGTCTTACATGTTACTTACATAGACCATACTGTAATGTTTATACTGTAGTACTTGAATGATCTGTTCTGTGGTGAAGTCACATTTCAGCGCTGACCTGGGGTCGACTTCCCCACCCACTGTTTGAACATGAACTATTAGGCCGAGATTTATAAAAATATACACGGACTCGCCCGTTCATAGGTTAGGATTGTGCAATCCAAGACAGCAGCAATTCAGCAAAAATACAACAGCTTCAGCCTCAAAGATGAGCTGAATCAACACAACAAAGACTTAAACTTCATTATGAGCTTCACAAGGGAGGAATTATTCAAATGTTGCAACATTGGATTGCACTTGTACTTGGACGTGGATTGGACATATCTTGAAAACTGCAATTCAGACCTTTATTAGAAAGCAGCAATATGCCCACGTTTTATACAGCAGAATATTTACTCATCTATTCGCCTCATAGAATCTAGAGCAAACATGCGGCTTGTTTTTCTCCTGATTATCACCACCATCTGTGAGCCAAGCAATAAGTATACAAATATATGATATATAAGCGTATTATTTATATACACTGACACACCGCTGTTGAGTAAGTGCTTGTTTTGCACTTCAGATTCATTTTTGCAAGTTCAGCTAGAGGTGATTTTTTATTATAGCCTTTTGGCTTCATTATACAGAATCTGCTTTGAAATCTTTGTCATATGTTTACTACAAGACTTTTTTCACAGTCAGACTTAAGTGACTCACACGGCGTCTGGTCCCACCCATCCCTGATCCTGCATCTATGGAGGGGTCAGTGATAACAGGCCACACACTCGGATCCACGCCGCCTGCTCCTTCAGCACATTTGCTCACTGCTTTTCATTGTGTGTTGACTCCTAATATTCTCATTAGGGCTCATGGACCGGTCGACTAACGTGTTTTCACAGCCGGTGTGTTACATCATCACTTTTCAAAAGCACCTCATAAACACATAGTCCTCAGCTGAGGTCGGGTCTGGGAAAGCTTATAGACACCCCCCCCACCTCCACCACTACCACTACCACCAAAACCCTGCAAGTCATTGTCTGTGAAGTTATAGTGATCTAAGAGAGAAACCACAAAATGTATAAAGTCAAGACAAGCTCTGCGTTATCTGGTTTATATTAAAATCTAAATTAACATTATTCTAAGTGTTCTAGGCTGGCAATATGGGTGCCAGGCTGTACTATGTTGCAAAATGCGATTAAATCTGTCATCAAAGATTTCCTGTGAAGTCTACAAATAATACAGCCTTTATCTAAAAGAAAAAAAATCCCATCATAATTGAATATCTGACAAAGAAACACTTACAAAGGAGTCAGTCACTGGTCAGCCAAAAGGCATTAATAATAATAACAATAATAACACTGAAAAGTTTTACTTTCATTAAGCATGTTGTACATCAGCGTTAGCCTTCAAACCTTTAACCAAAGGCCACACAGTACAGTAAATACAGATGGAGGGAAATCAGTACACACCCAAGGGTTCACATTTAGAAAATAAATTCATTTTTCTCCACAAAACTATGAAATGGGACTAAGAGAAAGGGCGGTCATCATTAGCAAGTACTGGAAATAATCTCGGGCTCTTACTGTAATAACAACAGTAATGATACTTGAATACATGTATAAATGTTTATATCAGATGTATACATCTTAATGTGACTGACATTGGCATAAATTAAAGCAATAACCCAGATTATGTTTCTAGGAGGTTTACAAGTTTTAGTACCGTGTTAGGAAATGGAGAAGTTTGTTAAGAGTTGTTAGGATAAGTAAACAGATTTAATATTTTTTAATGTAGTCGACGCACCTACCTCGTAATCTGAGTTTGACTAGGTTCCTATTTGAGCCGTTACCCCCTGAAATTAGCTGTAATCCCTTCGAGGGTTGGTTGATCTCCTTATCGTTTCACTACACACACACAGTCAGCTTTCTCCCCACAGAATCTATCATGTGACACCTGAATCTTTAACCCATCAAATGAGCTTAAGTTTTACCGGTGAAGCAATGTTTGAGAGATCCCATGACTCGCCAATAACCCACAGTCCTCATTTCCCACTGGCTTTTTGGATTACAAAATGTTTTCTTTGTACCATTTCTCCTTTTCTACTTGTAACACTTGAACAGCCCACATAGCCTTGCGTTTCTTTATGAAAGCCACAACTAATCCCTCATTAGCCCACATTCAGGCGTTTATTGAATTGTTTGCCATCCTCGTATGTGGTCCCGCTGGATAAGTGGATTCCAAATTAAATAGCGCAGAATTCAAAATGTATCTGGAATAAGTGGAGGTAGATGGTGCCTTTATCCGTTCTTTGCCTTGAGCTCAGTTATCTCAGGTTGCTTCGTTTCCCTTTGGCCATATGTCTCTGCCATCATACACGGCTGAGAAAAAAACAGAGCCCTTCACAGCAGCTGTTAAAGAAACTTTTGTTAGATGCAGCTCCTGTTTGTAGCTGAATGGAAGAGAGGGTAGCGTGCTGATGTAATCTGTTAAAAGGGAAGAAAAACATTGTATAGCTCTTGCTGAATGAGCCCTGGAAGGCCCCAGCTACAGGGGAAACTGAGAATAGGGGGTTGGAGGATTAGAGAGTTTTTTGAGACTTTTTACCACTACTTTTTGCCACTGTTGCCTCCTTGTCTGCTTTTCCTTTCATCGTAAAAGGTAGCAAATGTGTTTGGCCTCATCGTGCAATGCATCCAGTGTGACATGTTCAAACTCTTGGACTCCTCCAAAGATCAAAAAGCAAACACAACAGAAGATTTGATTTAGATCAGTTTGCTCTGAAATCAATACAACACATATTATGTGGACACAATCAGAAATATTTATGTTGACTTTCGGAATCAAAATAGAACTTCAGACATGCGGCCACACGATTGTGATACTTTTTCTTGCGCATTGTTGGTGTACTTTAATGTGGCTTTATTTTGGAATCCTACTGCCTGGGCTGAGGCGAATACATCAGCAGTTTTTGAAACCGTAATAGAGTTCAAACCATAATATTCTTACCCTGCCAGCATGCAAGATGCTTATGACTTCTGAGGTCCAAAGATCTGTTGTGTTTTTGCATGCCACATTTAATCCTAAAATGCCCATGGCTCAATTTGATTATTTCCTAGTGAAAAACAAAAGCATGAAATACAATAACATTGGATGGAAGCGATGTAGAAGCTTTGATGTCTCAGAGAAAGACAACGTGCAATCTATCACAGGGATCAGACCTGATGCTGTCTTGAAGACGGCTGTGTCATAAGCCAGGGATAATCAGCACCATAGGGGTGCCATTTGCTCTGTCTGTGTGTCTTGCACATTGACTGTCCTACAGCTGTGCTCCACTGGAATGGGCCGTATGTTGTCTTTGTCTAATAACCACCTTTGTGCTTCTGGAGCGGTTGGTGCCCTGTTTAGTTTCAAAGGCGTGAAACAGAAATAAACTAAATGAAAAATAATGTCCTGTTACTCAGGCCCCATGGAAGTCCTTTGTGACTTTCTTGCTTTGTGTCAAAGATGGAGAAAACATCTTTTATTTTCATTGAATCTCAAGAAAAATCTCATTCTTGTATTTATTTTCACTGGAATGTTTATTTTATTCTTCTTTCATCACTTCCCTCTTGTGTGTTGCCACTCACACCCACTCACTACTGCCTCTGAAAGCGGTGACCCCTGGGAAGCCTTGCTGTGTTCACCTTGGCTCCTCTCCCATGTTTGAGTGGCAAAGAAACCTAAGATCCGGCTGCATGTGTCTTCCTGACAGCTTATCCTCCCTTACTACACGACTTAAATTGCTTAGTGCTCTCTGCCATTATGCACCCTACACCTCACTTTGATCTGGTCAAGGTCCGCGTCTCTCTACTCCACTCCTTCCACGGCCTCTCCTGTACAGCCATAATGAAATATCAGTATGACTGCTGTTATCTCCAAATGGAGGATATGCCTCAGCTTCTGCGCTAACATCCACCTTGAAATATTCTGACAGTTTTATATCAGGAGTTGAACCCTGCAGATTCTCTTGCAAGTCTGTGGTATAAAACACCCACAACCGTACACATTTAGGCCATTTTTCAAGAAACAGGTGCCTGAGAGAATCTCTTCTTATATAAAGACCATATGAGGACTAATCGGCAAAGGGTGGAATGCATACCTGTGAGGGGTCATATATTTCATTAAATTTAGCTCCTTGTTGTCTTAGAGTAGACCTAGGGCTGATTAATCATTTTTATAAGAAAATGCTGCAAGGATGCTGTTCTAAAATTGCAATTGCTGCAGTTTCCATGAAACTTCTCACGCTTTTGTTCTTGAATCTCATGGGTTGAACGAAGGGCCCCAAAAAAAAAAACCCAATAGCAACTGGCTGACCTCAGAGCCAGTCCAAATAAATTATCTAATGCTTTCACACTGGCCAATCAGAGCACCTGGTTTTGAGTTTGAGCTGCCAGTCAAATCCATCCGTTACATCCTATGAAAGCTTGTGTGAGTATGTGCTATATGAAGTCTGCCGTATTGTTCTGTGTAATAAAGGAAAAACAGACCACCTGTCAGATCAGTATGAAGGTTTCCTGCAAATACTGGCCAATTTGAAGGGGTTTTGCATCCGAAAGGGCTGTTTCTTTTCTTGTTTTTTTCTTATCTGCACCATCTTAGCAAGGTTGAATGGGGCCGAAATTCAAGGGATGCCAAGTGTGCATGATTTAAGTAAATGAGTCCAACAAATCAGGCCAAGAAAGGCCATTGTTTTACTTTAGAAATACAACTTCTGACACGTCAACACTGAGTCCACAGCTAATTCACACGCTGCCCCATTAATGAATTGCCCCAACAATTTACAAATTAGCAATTATGCGACTGGATGGATTTCTTGATAAGTTAGTGAATTTGGATCAAAGCTCTTGCAGAGTTGTCTGGAGACAAATGCTAACATTTTGTGGTCATCGACATGTTGTTTTTAATGGAACAAGGCTTTACTGGACATTGGAAATAGATAAAAGTGAGGCATCATTCAGCGTGACCATGTTGTGACAGGCTAACTGAGCTGCAGTTTGAACATTTACTCTGCTACTCAGAGCATGAACAAAAGCAAAAATACCAGATTAAGTAAATTAAGTAAAAGTTCATTCTAAATAACAGAAATGTCAGTGAGTCCAAAGAAAGATGGACTTAATAGAGGCGGAAGAGAAACTGTGACCTTTGACTGTCAGTGTGTCTATTAGGTCACTCACACCGTGACACATTCCACTCCTTCTGATAAATCTTTCCTCAGGAATCACACTGTGATTTATGTCGGCCATTGTTAAAAAGGTCTAGAATGGTCAAAGTGATCAAGTCGGAGTCACTGAGGTTACTCCTCAGGATGTCACAGTGGGATATGATACATTAACCCATTCCACCCCTGTGTAATGTCCTCTACCTATGGCTTAACTGGAACATTTGTTTGACTTGTGTGTGAGTATTTGGAAGACTGACATGCATAGATGTAAATGATTTTTCTCTTCGCAGCACCATTTGCAGGATGCGTGAATTAAAGTAGAATTGTTTGTTTCTGGACCACATGCAATACTACACTGGGAGGTGGTTATAACCATCTGGGCTTCATGGTTGTTATAGTGTTGAATAAACTTTGTTAATGTTCATGTCTGTCAAAACACAGTTCTGACTGTAGCACAGAGAACTATTTTGTTCCCTGTTATGTCCACGGGCCATGTGAGTCACCCGTGACATACATGTCAAAGCAATCTTTCTGTTTTTCCTGGACCCACACGCATCAGTGAGACATGAATATATATTTCATTTGTTAACTTTAAAACTATCAATTTTGTGGGAGTATTGTGTTTCATCATATGGATGACGAACGTAATCTATTCTGTGTTACAGAAGTAGCAACTAACTTATTCAGAGGAATGACACTATCTCAGAAGTTTAAATGCATCCATTGTGTGGATCAAAAGAAAACAGAGAAAGAGAGAGAGATCTTCACATCAGCAAACAGAAATCCATAAGCGTCCAGCTGCAGATCTGCAGAACATCTGATGATGAGCGAAACTCTTGAGTATGACATTTACAGGAAACCAATGATGATGATGAAACCATGCTGGCACTCCATTATCTGCTCTCATGTGAAACAGGTTTAGAGAATAACCATAGCACCTGGACTTGTGTTGGGCTGGAATAACGTCCTTGCAAAAACCAAACTGCAGAGTTTCAGTTTCGATCCTGCTGAATGGGTCTGCAGATATAGAGATGATGGATGTTGACCAATTGGCCTCTTGTATGTATATGATGTATGCGTTCAATTATACCGATTTTAATTCTCCACGGTGCACTTGGGGTCACTTTAGCTCTGCAAAGTTTGTTTGATTTGTTCGCGCATTTTCATCACTCACAGAATGAGCAGCCGCAAATAGAGATGATTGAAAGTGAAACGTTTCAGGACAGCCAGTGGAGCATTGTATCCAGCATGTAAATGACAGAGTCAGTGCTGCAGCGTAATATATTAAAGCATTAGACTAAATGTTGTTCTTTGGCTTGAATTGCAAGCTTAATAAGTAGGTTACAACATGTGGCTTATTTGAAGATCATTTGCTGGTCCACGAAGCCCTATAATATACCCCAGAACATCAGAGAGGCCTTTAATTACAAAGTCAGAACAACGTTTACTTGGATCATGGAAAAACACAAAAGGCTCCAGGGAGACGTTAGGTGCCAATTTATCTATGATATATAATACTCGTCCTTTTCCCGGTGCCGTAATTCACCAGTCTGCCTTAAAGTCTTAGTTATTGATGAAGGCAGAAGAACCTCACAAACAAGTGGCGGGTGGCTGGCTACCAGATGAAAGACAGAATGAATGGGTGCTGGGCCGAAGGTCACAGAAGGGCAGCTGGACGTTTGGCTGACCTCTGACACCAGACCTCACATGTTAGTCAGAACTTTCTGCTTCATTGGATTAGATTAGGTATGCTTCGTACCCTTTTCTGTGTAAATCACACACACATGTATGAACAATCGCAAACATGATTGAGGTCGGGGCCTGTTTCCAACTAAAAACCAACATCATGGGTTACTGTATTTGTTCATGGCACCTAAGACTGGAAAATCAGTCACTTTCATTCAACTGCAGGCTTTGGGTTCAGTTCAATGCGCTGAATAACAATTTGGACAACAACAACAACAACAACAACAGTTTAATTCTAATTTGATTTGTAGCACCATGGGGAAATTTGAGGAAATTGATAGAAATTGGTTGGAGCACACCAAAGTCTCTCACATCATAACCCATTTAGAACATGTTTACGGATTATTATGCTTGGTCGGGTTGCTTTGATTTGATTGTTTGTTTCATTTTTGGATTTCAAAGCGATAATCCTTAACTTTTCTTGTTAAAAGTAAATCAGAGTCTACATCAATTTTCCATGGTATTGTTGTCGTAAAAGTCATTCAACCGATTTTGTATTTTCACACACATCTATCTATAAAGGACCTTTCATGAGTCGCATCCAACCTGATATTCCTGGGACAATGGTGAAGGCTGTTCTGCGTCACATGACAATGTCCTCAACTTTTCCTGACATATGAGGAAGTCTTACTCCAGCTAAGGATACCCAGTTTGGGTTAATAATAACAGAGAAGACGATGGCTGAAAAAGGGGAAATACTTTGTTTAAAAAAATTTCAAATAATATCCTCTTAATCTGACAAAACTTTGAGAGCCTTTGTGTCAATGCGTGGTTTTAGTTTGATCTTAGTTTCATGATTAGCAAGCTTGTGGTCCAGCAACGATAAAAACTGACCCCAAAAACAAATATACTTTCAGAACTTTGGTGTGACATGCTGAAGGTGTGGAACACTCCAATTTTCATGGACAAGCAATTAATATGAAAGCTTATTTCACATCTAGACACTTGACGATAACAACCCTGTCCCACATTGCATAGCAATAGGACGAAATGTAATCATTGGATTGAAATCCAAATTGGTGACAAGCACTCTTGTAAAGTGTGTGAGATGAACTTGAGGTGTGTGTGTGAGTATGGTCATCGGGGGGAAGTCCCAGTCAAGGCTCTGCATGTGTGTAACCAAAACATTTTTCAAATAGATGAAATATGTTTGATTGAGACTTGCGTGTGTTCCTTTTAAGAACTTGCATGAGTGGAGTCTTGTTGAGGACATGTTTACCATGGAAGTCCCTTCAGCTCTGAGAAACACTGAAGTACTCACTGACTACCTTATGTATACTCAGAAAGGATTGTTTGAAATGAATCACATGAAGGAGGGGGACTGGACATGTATACAAGATAAAATATAATTATCCTATCACCTAAATATTTTGCTGAGAACTAAATAAATATTCTCGTGAGGAAATGAAACCCGCCTTTGGCTTTGGCCAAAAGAATTTGTGTAAAAAAAAAAAGCTGCTCGTGAATCAGACAGAACATTTCTGATGGTAAACATATAAATATCAGAGAGTAGCCATATTGAAGACGTAAAATTCTCAGGTGGAAAATTTTATTATCATATTTTCCAGCAAGTTTGAAAGAAGATAAAAGGTAAAACAATGACGGATCAGCGGTATCTCTATCCATCATGGGTGACAGAGCCAACGTTTTATGTGAAAAACAGCTGTTGTTTGTTGTTAGCAAGGAACTCAGGAACAGTGTGGAAAGTACAGGTTTGGTGTGTGTGTGTCTGTGTGTGTGTGCTTTGCACGCACCTATCTGCACGTGATTCTCTGTCTGCCCAGGAAGAATATTTGTTGACTTGCAATTATGCGACTCGGTGCAACAAAAGAAAGAGATCCAAACACACACTCAGCTCTCTGGGTTGCCACAGTGTGTTGTCTTTATGAGTCCAACCCACGTCTGAACTGAGGGTGGACCGACTCCTTTTGGGCCTCACAGTTAAACAGACCTCACTGGAGAAACCGCGTGCACTCGAGCACCCAGGGCAGCTGTCATTTGTTTGCAGTGTTTATCAGTCAATGACAAGGTGTGTTTATGTATGTGCTTCCAGTTGGTTTTGGTGACCCCGATGCCCTCGTGTAGTCTTTTGGAGCCCTGGCAGCAGCTTCCAGAGGGGGGCATTAGAACACACCAACCAGCATCCACATACACATGCATGTGTGCTATGATGTTAGAATTCATAACGGCACCTGTTTTTATTTATTTACCACAATTGCAAATTTTCCATGAATTTCAATTGTTTTTATTCTCTTGGGGTACGCATGCCACAGTTTGAGAACCTTTGGTCTGATGATTTTTGCCTTGGAGTTTGCTCTAATCATTGCCTCCTCATCAGTGGGCTTGGTGTTTGCATAGATGATGACATTTAAGTAATCTATCACCATTATCCCTCATTAATGTGTACTTCTGTTACTAGATGACAAAAAAGGTTTTCAATAAAAATCATATGAGACACTTTTTTTCTTCATGGAAATTCTGTAGTTTTATCCAGATGAGATTAAATACTAATGCATTCCCTTTGGCACCAAATAAGTATATTCTTTGAAACCCAGTCCTGGTAGGAAACGGGTATATAACTGTCCACAGTTACATAGGCTGCTGCAATTCACAATGACTTAATTTTGTTACTGTAGTTCTGTCAACAGGGTTATACGGAACTTTGGTTTCCATAGAGAATTGCTGATTTTGTTAACATTAAATAAAATGCTCGAGCAACTTGGCAGCAGAGGTATGGCCATACTAAGGCCTTTCCAAACTTCAAACACAGCAGGCAACTTCAGCTCCATATGGAGCCTCAACTTAATGCAGTTAGTGCAAATGTAAACACAGCACTTGATGATCTATTGATTTATTTACACACCGTGCCACATCTGTGCCAAAATGATTCAAACCTTAATGACAATTTAGTTTTGCTGTGTTTTAATTGCTGAGACATGCACAGAATATGTCGAAACTAAAAAAGAGCAAACAATATTTTAAAGACCAATCAAAATCTGACTTTTATGTCTTATTGTAAATAGATGTCCCGCTTTGTCGTCTATTTGCGTGATCCTCTTGCAGGTCTAGACGCTCCACACAAGCAGCTACCCGTAAATCACAGTGACACAAAATTCCAACCCATCTTTCCAAACTGTCTGTTTTAATTACTGTTTTCCACCAAGCTGAAATGAAATTACAATGGCAGTAGCATGACTGTCAAACATATCCTTCATATGGGGTGGCTTCCATATCTTTACCCAAAAACCAACCAACCAAAAATGTCAGTGTTTTCCTGCAGCCAACCCATATATAATGCTTTTCCCATTGCCTCCGCTGTGAAAGATGAAGGCAGTTGAAAGACGAAGGACTAGTATTTCAACCGGTGGTACAGTATATGTTGCAGAACTGTGGAAGACCATAGTCCCTGCCACACCACAGATCTGGATCCCAGCACTGAGTGGGAAATCCGATCAATCCATTCAACTCTTGCTAACTGCTGACCTCAGCAGGGCCTCAGGGACAACAAATGCACAGTTGCAGCCGAGTGTGTACATTTGTGTACATGTCCTGTCACATCTGAATGTAATTATCGGTGCAGAGGACAGTTTTAGTACAGACTGGAGTCCCTCTTGAAATAATATTATATCACAACACAAATATCTACTTCGGGATCAGCCAGACTATCAGTGCAGACAAGACAAGACAATCCAAATCTGATGTCTGCTGCGTATTTCATGTTATTACCGATTATAAGCGCTGGTTTGAGGTGACCGCAAAATGATAAAATTGGACTGTGGTTTCATGGTACTTACTTAGAATGTCTCTATTGGAAAATATGTCAAACATGAACAGTTCATTGTCTGTTAAAAGGGCAACTCTGACTCTACTGGATCTGAACTGATATTAATGCAAGGTTCTTTGTGATCTCAAATTTACTGTCAGACTACTAGAACACAGGACTGTAGCTGATCATGCACTAGTCTTCACTTGTACATAGAACAGAGGAAAAACTACAGCGTTAATCACTCCAATGAACTTGTGGATCGTTGGGATGCAGGGTCCCATTTGATCCTCCAACCACACCTGTCGGCCTTCTTGCATCCACTGCAGGCAGCTGCATCACTACTCCAACCCACATCAGTGTTTCTATGCCCCCACATGCTGTGAATGTTTCATATTAACTCTCCTCCCACATACCCAGACCTTGGGATCAACAAGCCAAGCCTAGCTCAGCCGACCAGAGCCACGATGAAGACGATTGGCTGAAACTGAACCAAGCGACTACCAGACATGGCCAGGGCTTTACGGAGATCCCCAGGCTAGGACACCTCCCCCAGCAGACATCTTATTAGAGCAGGGTTACTCTGAAACTACTAGTGCCAGTTAACAATCCCCCCCCGGATCTTATGTTTGACATCACATGCTATTTCAAGGGTGAGCTGTGACTCTCAGAAATCAATGCGGATGATCACGCCAGTATTCTGTCAGCATCCATCTGCTGTGCTGCACTTAAGAGATGTAAGGGCATAGAGTGTGTCAGATTTGAAAACACTACTTTATACCTCAGTTTTAGTTTAGCTTTACATTACAACATTATTGTTGCTGTCATGAACATAATAGCTGAAATGTGTACTACTGGAAAGTCAAAGTCAAAGCTTCTCTTATGTTAAACTTTATTCTTGCAATGAACAAAAACATCTGCAACCCCAGTATGTCAGCGATAATACACATCATGGTGTTGTGTTTTTTCCTCTGCTGGGTTTCTTATTTTCTCTATAAGCACACCTCACGCAGTATTATTGTATTTTGATCATTTAGCACCGGCAACCAGAGAAACTACTATCCACTACTCATGATTTACTTTTTTTAAGGATTACAATCACTTAGACTCATGGTTTGGGCTGTGTTACTTATGAAAGTTGCGATGTTGTTGTTACCATGGTTACCTGCATTTTAAAGATGACTTACGGTTTGTTTTTGTTATTTCACTTTGTTTTCATAATGCACTGTAGGAGTATGTAAGTATTAAATTTTTTTGATATATTCCGGATAATATATCAGCATCCTTACCTGTGTTACACGTGTGACATGATAGCGAGCGAGTGTTTGGCCAGCATTGCGTGTTGCGTGTTTCCTTTGTTCGCAGATCCAGCCTGATGCAGCCAGCCAATCAGCAGCAGGTTTTCTGCTTGGACATTTCAGAAATAGATCTTAAATTGTTTCTCTGACGTTCCGTTTGAGTTATCCATCCATCAGATATGTGTATTTTCCACAGCTTTGTGTGTAAATATAAAGAACATGCAGTACTTTAACCAGTAACCCATCATGCTTTCAGATGTAGGCCTTACAAAAAAATACATTCAACCACATGAATGTTTGTGAGGCAGCTAACGGCAAACATAAACCACTCACTGGAACCACTGAGCTGAAGCTAAAGACACACTCCCCCCGAGTAACCTCTACGTCTTAGTATGGTTTTATCATTCACGATGACTCGGCTTCAATGCAAAAAACTCAAACTGGTAATTTTCTCTTTGTTTTCTTTCCATTGGCTTAACCAGAGATCAGCGTGCGTAAGAAAATAGCGGCAGGTTTGTTTCTCCCATTTGACCTTTGGAAAATAAACAGACTAATGCATTGAGCAGGAGCCTACCGGATGACTTACTGAGTGGCCTCGGTCGTTCCAGGTGGCCGGGGGGTTAACACCACACACCAGTGCTCTTACATTTTAGCTGGAGTTTTTGTCATATTTATTTGTCTAGCCAAAGCAAAACCTTCCTGTAGAATTATCCCTAATATAGAGCGCCCAGATTTTGTACTTTATAGCAAAGTCCATGCCTGCTGTGAGCCTACGCCGGGGTCAGCAGTGTGAATGGCATGCAAGTCTTTCCCAGGACCTCCCACC